>OW964835.1:18664924-18754991 GCA_943142095.1 Ophonus ardosiacus
AATAATAATAATAATAATAATAATAATAATAATAATAATAATAATAATAATAATAATAATAATAATAATAATAATAATAATAATAATAATAATAATAATAATAATAATAATAATAATAATAATAATAATAATAATAATAATAGCATTTATTGTAACAAAAGTTTAGTACAAAAAACAAGAACAACACTTAAGGTACAAACGTCAAAGTCAACAAGATAATTACAGCTGCATAAATTCATCTACCGAATACAGACATTTTTTGATTAAAAATGACTTTAGCTTTTTCTTGAAGGAAACAGGATTATTTATATTTTTTAAGTCATCAGGAAGCCTATTGTAGAAGCGAGAGCCATTGTAGAACAAATGTTCTTGATAAAATTTAGTTTTATGATGTGGTGGTAATAACTGTTTTTTAAATCTTGTTTGGTACATATGAGATGCACGGTTGTTTGAAAATTTGGAAAAATTTTGATGTACATAACAGATTAATTCATAAATGTATATAGAGTAAACTGTCATTATTTCCAAACGAATGAAAAGTTGTTTACAAGAATCTCTTTGTGAAGCTCCGATGTGGAACGAGATTGAGCAGCCAGTGCAAACAATGATAGTTGATTGATCAATTTTTTTGGTGCAGATTGTACACACAGCAGGCATATTTGTTGATATTGCTGAAATGATACGGCTGTTGGATGTTGAGGTAGGATGACACCCAGAAGCACGCACAAGTAAGCTTAATTAAGATTAAGTAAAATTTACTTAGATACGTATGAGATTCTATTTTTATTTTATGAAAACTGGAACACGAACAAATCAAAACCAAAATTTTAAGATCACTCAAACACAGAAAATTTTATATTCTATTTTTATTTTATGAAAACTGGAACACGAACAAATCACAAACCAAAATTTTAAGATCACTCAAACACAGAAAAATTAATATTCAAAATGGTGTCGAAAAATTTAATGCAAATCTTCCTCCCTTAAACTTAAAAAAAGACGAGAATATAAAAACACGTTTAATCTCACTTACTTCTCTCTCAACTATGACGTGAACCTTTGAAAAATTAACATTTTAAATATAATGTTTGTATGAATTTAACTTCTGTCATATAGTCCTCATTTCATAAATAATTCCATTTAATTGTTCTGATTGACACGTCAGAGAAACGTTCATCGTCTTAAAATTTTCATGGAGGTCTCAGATATTTTGTATTAAAAAGCCAAAATTGCACTTTTAAAAATATTTCACCAAAAACTATGCATCGTACAGAAATATGACGTATTACCAGGAAATCATGTTGAGTTATTCTCTACATTCCAGAAAAAAATTCATTAAAGTCGCTTGTACCGTTTAGGCTGTAGAGGCGAACAAATTTTCCCCGATCGCCGTGAGTAAAGAAAATATAGAAATATATATAGATAGTGAATTAAATCATTTAGTATAAAAGACTAGCGTAGGCTAGGGCTCCGCCGATAGTATTTTAGAATAGTTTTACGTACGTCCAGTCCGTTTAGGTACAACTTAAATCCACAATGCTAACGCTATCAGTCTTCACGCATACACAAACGATTTATATTTATTCGAAAAACAAAAGCCGATCGAGCTGTCAAATATCTGACATTTCTGCCTTGCTGCCCTTGACGGTACCTCTCATTTGATACCAAACACGACATGGTTCTGACAAATTTAAGCAAAAAAACAAAAGCCGATGGAGCTGTCAAATTTTTGACATTTCTGCATGACAGCCCTCGGCGATACCTCTTATTTGATACCAAACGCGACATGATTCTGACAACTACAAGCAAAAAACAAAAATCCGATTTAGCTGTCAAATTTTTGACGTTCCTGCATGGCAGCCCCCGACGATATCTCTCATTTGATACCAAACATGACATGGTTCTGACAACTTTAAGCAAAAAATAAAAGCCGATCGAGCTGTCAAATTTTTGGCATTTCTGAATGGCAATCCTCGACGATACCTGTCATTTAATACCAAACACGGCATGGTTCTTTACAACTTTAAGCGAAAAACAAAAGCCGATTGAGCTATCAAATTTTTGACATTTCTACATGGCAGCCCTCGATTATACCTCTCATTTGATACCAAACACGACATGGTTCTGACAACTTTAAACGAAAAACAAAAGCCGATCGAGCTGTAAAATTTTTGACATTCCTGCATGACAGCTCTTGACGTTACCTTTCATTTGATACTAAATACGAAATGGTTCGGACAACTTTAAGTAAAAAAACAAAAGCCGATCGAGCTGTCAAATTTTTGACATTTCTGCATGACAGCCCTTGACGTTACGTTTCATTTGATACCAAACACGACATAGTTCTGACAACTTTATGCAAAATAACAAAAGCCGATCGAGCTGTGAATCTTTTAACATTTCGGCTTGGTAGCCCTTGACGATACTTATCATTTGATACCAAATACGACATGGTTCTGACAACTTTATGCAAAAAACAAAATTCGATCGAGCTGCCAAATTTTTGACATTTTCGCATTACAACCCTTGACGATACCTCTCATTTGATACCAAACACGACATGGTTCTGACAACTTTACGCAAAAGCAAAAGCCGATCTAGCTGTTACATTTTTAACATTTCGGCATGGTAGCCCTTGACGGTACCTCTCATTTGATACCAAACACTTAGTTACTTATGGCAACACTTTCTCGTATATTTATGTTTAAAATTTATTATATTTTTTATTAGTAGCTTGGAAATTAATTGACTAACTTCACAGTAATGCAGTTAGGAATATTTGTTTTTCACTTATGGCATATTTCGTAAGACTTGTGTACCGGCTTCACATTGATCTAGTTAGCAATATTTGTTTTATAGGTACTTACCTAGTTACTTATGGAATGTTTGGCAACACTTTCGAAGTGGACATGAACCACGGACAGGAACCACCAAAATCATAAATTTTAAATATGTTTTAGGCCATTTTTACTATTGTGAAATAATTGCCCATTCTCATAATTTATGTTTATGAATTTTACTTCTTTCAACTTGTCCTCCTTTCAAAAATATTTCCATTTAAAGGTTCTGGTTGACATGTCAAACAATCTTTCTCCTAGGGCTCCGTTGATAGTGCACTATAATAGTTTTACGCACTTCCATTCCGTCTAGGCACCATTTTTATTAATTTCATATCCAAATTAGGTTCCATTTAAATACATGCCTGTTTCGTCGTTCCGCAACTATTTTGTCAATGGAAACAGTGAGTACATATGTTACTGTACGTTCATATTCACTGAATTATCACCTTTTCAACTTCTCTGTCATAAAAGGAAACAGTTTTACCTATGAATGAACATATGTTAAAATTTAACTTCAAGGTTATATATGAATTATTAATTACTATTTAAATAGAGAAAATAATTATAAAATACCTTTAATTATACTATTATATGCATAATAATCGTTCCATGAAAAATATATATCCACTTTTAACTGATATTTACACATTTCTTATAATGGTTTATCACTAACATTGACATGTCAAATGTGACAGATGACATCGTTTTTCTTATAAATTTTGTACATGTAGACTTCGATCGATTGTTTCAAAAGGCCAAAATCGCAGCTTTACCATATTTTACACAAAAACTGTGCACCGTACAGAAAAGTGACCAATTACCAGGATATCAAGTTGAGTTATTCTCTACATCCTAGAAAATTTTCATTAAAATCGCTCTTACCGTTTAGGTTGTAGAGGCGAACAAAATTTTCTCGATCGTCGTGATGAATTCAAATATATATAGAAATATAGATAGTGAATCTAGTTGTTTAGTATAAAAGATAGCTATGCCGAGTATTCCCTAGGGCTCCGCCGATAATGTTTTATACTAATTTTATATACGTCTAATCCGTCTAGGAACAATTTAAACGAAAAGTGCTAACGTTAAGAATCTTTCAAAATTGACGTTACTTTTCATTTGATACCACTCATTTGATACCAAACACGATATGGTTCTAACAACTATAAACAAAAAATAAAAGCCAATCGAGCTGTCAAATTTTTGACATTTCTGCATGGCGGCCCTCGACAATACCTCCCATTTGATACCAAACAACACATGGTTCTGACAACTCTAAGCAAGAAACAAAAGCCGATCGAGCTGTCAAATTTTTGACATTTCTGTATGGCGGCCCTTGACGATACCTCTCATTTGATACCAAACACGACATGGTTTGACAACTTTATAAAAAAAAGCCAATCTATCTGTCAAAATTTTTACATCTCTGCATTGCAGCCCTTTACGATACGTCTCATTTGATACAAACACGACATATTTCTGACAATTTTATGCAAAAAAAAAAACTAAAACTGATCGAGCTGTCAAAATCTTGACATTGGAGTATTTGTGTTTTACTTAATTACTTATGGCAACATTTTCTCGTATAGTTATTATAATATAAAGCAAATAGAACAACAAACAATGAAGAAGTAAGGAACGTATTATATGCATCGCTTCCTTATGTTAAAAACGTGACGGACAAGATTGGTAGAATTCTTCGTAAGAAGAACATGAAGATTTCGTTTTCACCTTATGTTAAACTTCGACATATGTTGAAACAAGTGAAAGACGTCATCCCTCTTCAATCATCAGGGATTTACAGAATTCCATGTGTCTGCGGGAAAGTTTACATCGGCCATACTGGTAGAACTGTCTCTACAAGATTGAACGAACATCATCGATCGATCAGATTGAACCAGCCTGAGAAATCCTCCGTTGCAGAACATGCCTTGGAAGAATTCCACCAAATTAAATTTGAAGATACTAAAATTATTGCAAGACCTTCTCGACTTAACAACAGATTAATTAGAGAAGCCATTGAGATTTATAAAACAAGAAATATCAATCTCAATCATTGTGACGGATTAGAACTTAGTCGCGCATGGCTTCCAATATTAAATATGTTGTAATTTGTAATATGTATACAATTTTTTTTTTATATATACTTTTTCTAACATCTGTTTACAAAGAGTACGGCTGCGGTATTTCGCTACCGATAAAGCGTCTCTGAGTTATACAGATCACTTCTTTGCCAGTTTTTGGGACGGTTTTTCCTCTGGCAAAAGGAGATTTTTCCTGAGAAGATGCATGTTCGCCGTCCATGTTATTGCCGGGCATGCATATATTATCTAGAAAATTGTATACATAAAAAGGTAACATTTATGAATATTTCTTGTTACCTTGGTTACTTGTTATTATTGCTTTTTAACATATTTATATCAATGTATCCCCTGAAGAAGGCACCAGTTTATGGTGCCGAAACGTTGGGTTAAAATTAATAATAAAGAACAAAAACCGATCGAGCTGTCAAATTTTTAACATTTTAACTTTTCTTCTTCTTTTTTTGCCTCTCCCTTGCAATAACATTTGCGCAGGTGCACAACCTTATTTGAAAATATCTTTTAAATCTTTTTAAGTAAATTATTTTTATTCATTACATTGAGGAACTTATAACAAGTTAATTTTAAACAAATTTGTACTTCATAATTGTACATTATGGAGTACCACTTGCTAATTTATTCAAAATGTTGATTTTTAAACTATTTTACAACGATGACTTTATTACAAAAATGTTTTAATCAATTTATTTAACTATTTAACTTTTTGAAGGTGAGTGTTACCTTTTTTGAAATTTATATCTTAATTGTTCTGTACAAGTTTTGTAAGAGTTGATGGAATTATAATGTAAAAAAAATAATAACTGATGTTGAGCCACTTGGGCTCGAAACGCCCGAAATAAAGAAAATTTTTAGTAAACATTTTTTTTTGGGATTATTAACGCCTACCTTCGTATACAAATAATTTTTAAATATGTTTAAGGTCTTCTCAAATATTGTGGAATTATTGCCCATTGTCATAATTTATCTTTATGAATTTAACTTCTTTCAAATTGTCCTCATTTCATGAATAATTCCGTTTAAATATTCTGATTGACATGTCAAACGAACGTTCTTCGTTTTAAAATTTTCAACACGGATATGAACAATCAAAAATTATAAATTTTAAATATGTTTTAAGCCATTTTTACTAATGGGAAATAATTGCTTATTCTCATAATTTATGTTTATGAATTTAACTTCTTTCAAATTCTCATCATTTCAAAAATATTTCCATTTTAATGTTCTGATTGACATGTCAAACAATCCGGCTATAATAATATTTTTAATAGTTTTACGTACGTCCATTCCGTCTAGGCCCCATTTTTATCAATTTCATATCCAAATTAGATTCCATTTAAATACATGCCTTTTTCTTCGTTCAGCAACTATATTGTCAATGGAAACATGCGTACATATGTTATTGTAAGTTCATATTAGTTATATATCACTGAATTATCACTTCTCTGTCGTACAAAGCAAACAGTTTTACCTATGGATGAACATATGTTAAAATTTAACTTCAAGGTTATATATGAATTATTAATTACCATTTAAATAGAGAAAATAATTATAAAATACCTTTAATTATACTATTATATGCATAATAATCGTTCCATAAAAAAAAATGTCAACTTTTAACTAATCTTTACACATTTATTATAATGGTTTATCACTAACATTGACATCTCCAATGTAACAGATGACATCGTTTTTCTTATTAATTTTGTACATGTAGACTTCGATCGATTGCTTCAAAAAGCCAAATTTCCACCTTTAAAAATGTTTTACACAAAAACTATGCACCCTACAGGAAAATGACCTATTAACAGGAAATCAAGTTGAGTTATTCTCTATATCCGAGAAAAATTTTCATTAAAATCGCTTTTACCGTTTAGTCTGTAGAGGCGGGCAAAATATTCGCAATCGTCGAGATGAATTCAAATATAAATATATAGAAATATAGACTAGCGAAAACTCGGCTTCGCCGAGTGTTCCCTAGCGCTCCGCCGATAGAGTTTCATAATAGTTTTAATTACGTTAAATCCGTCTGGGAACAATTTAAACGCAAAGTGCTAACTCTAAGAGTCTTTCAAAATATTTTTTACCGCCCACCCAAACAGTCCACGCAACATGCTCACCCAACTGCTCACGAAACCTGCCCACGCAATATGCCCACCCAAACGCCCCACCCAAACTGCCAACGCAACCTGCCCACCCAAACGCTTTACCCAAACTGCCAACGCAACCTGCCCACCCCAAATGCCCACGCAACCTGCCCACCCAAACTGCCCACGCAACCTGCCTACCCAAAATGCCCACGCAAACTACCCACCCAACCTGCCCACGTAACCTGCCCACTCAAAATGCCCACGCAACCTGCCTACTCAAACAGCCCACGCAACCTGCCCACCCAAAATGCCCACGCAAACTACCCACCCAACCTGCCCACCCAAAATGTCCACGCAACCTGCCCACTTAAACTCCCCACGCAACCTGCCCACCCAAACTGCCCACGTAACCTGCCCACCCAAACTGCCCACGTAACCCGCTCACCCAAAATGCCCACGCAACCTGCCCACCCAAAATTCTTATGGAACCTGCGCACCCAAAATTTTCACGTAACCTGCCCACCCAAAATGCCCACGTAACTTGCCCACTCAAACTACCTGTTTTGACATTTCTGCATGACAGCCCTTGACGTTACCTTTCATTTGATACCAAACACGACATGATTATGACAACTTTGAACATAAAACAAAAGCCGATCGAGCTGTCAATTTTTTGACATTTCTGCATGGTAGCCCTTGACGAACCCGTTTATTTGATACCAAACACGACACGGTTCTGACAACTTTAAGCAGAAAACAAAAGCCGATCAAGCTGTCAAAATTTTGACAGTTCTGTATGACAGCCTTTGGCGATACCTCTCATTTGATACTAAACACGACATGGTTCTGACAACTTTAAGCAAAAAAACAAAGGCCGATCGAGCTGTCAAATTCTTTACATTGGGATATTTGTTTTTTACTTAGTTACTTATGGAATGTTTGGCAACACTTTCGAAACGCATATAAAACACGGTCATGAACCTTTAAAAATTAATATTTTAAATATAATCTTTTAGGCTTTTTTAACCAGTGTGTAATAACCGCCCATTGCCATAATGTATGTTTATTAATTTAACTTCTTTCAAATTGTCCTCTTTTCATGAATAATTCCATTTAAATGTTCTGATTGACATGTCAAAGAAACGTTCTTCGTCTTTAATTTTTCAAAGAAGACTAAATTTTTGATTTCATATTGTATTAAAAAGCCAAGATACGACCTTTAAAAATTTTTTACACAAAAACTATGCACCGTATAGAAAAATGACCTATTACCGGGAAATCAAGTTGAGTTATTCTCTACAACCTGCAACTATTTTCATTAAAATCACACGCACCGTTCAGGCTGTATATGTGAGCAAAATTTCCGCGATCGTCATTGATGAAACTAAAGTGAAGGTACCTGGTTAGTATAACGGACTAGCGAAAATATTCGCAATCGTCGAGATGAATTCAAATATAAATATATAGAAATATAGACTAGCGAAAACGAGTATTCCCAAGGGCTCCGCCGATAGTGTTTTATAATAGATTTACATACGTCCAATCCGTCTAGGAACAATTTAAACGCAAAGTGCTAACGGTAAGAGTCTTTCAAAATATTTTTTTCTCGCCCACCCAAACAGCCCACGCAACCTGCCCACCCAAACTGCCCACGCAACTTGCCCACCCAAAATGCCAACGCATCCTGCCTACCCAAACTGCCCACCCAAAATGCTGACGCAACCTACCCACCGAAAATGCCCACGCAACTTGCCCACCCAATCTGCCCACGTAACCTGCCCACTCAAACTGCCCACGCAACCTGCCGACCCAACCTGCCCACCCAAAATGCCCACGCAAAACATAAGCCGATCGAGCTGTCAAAGTTTTAACATTTCTGCATGACAGCCCTTGGCGTTACCTCTCATTTGATACCAAACACGACATGGTTCTGACAACTTTAAGCAAAAAACAAAAGCCGATCGAGCTGTTAAAATTTTGACATTTCTGCCTGACAGCCCTTGTCGATACCTCTCATTAGATACCAAACACGACATGTTTCTGACAAATTTAAACAAATTACAATAGCCGATCAAGCTGTCAAATTTTTAACATTTCTGCAAGGCAGCCCTTGACGCTACCTTTAATTTGATACCAAACACGACATGGTTCTGACAACTTTAAGCAAAAAACAAAAGCCGATCGAGCTGTCAAAATTTTGACATTTCTGCATGACAGCCCTTGACGTTACCTTTCATTTGATACCAAACACGACATGTTTCTGACAACTTTAAGCAAAAAACAAAAGCCAATCGAGCTGTCAAATTCTTGACATTGGAATATTTGTTTTTTACTTAGTTAATTATGGGATGTGTGGCAACACTTTGGAAATGCACTTGTATCACTGACATGAACCTTCAAAAATTATAATTTTTAAATATAATGTTTTAGGCCTTTTAAAGTACTATGGAATAACCGCCCATTGCCATAATGTATGTTTATGAATTTAACTTTTTTCAAAATGTCCTTATTTTATAAATAATTCCAATTAAATGTTCTGATTGACATGTCAAAGGAACGTTCTTCGTCTTAAATTTTTCAAAGAAGACTAAATTTTTGAATTCAAATTGTTTCAAAAAGCCAAAATACGACCTTTAAAAATTTTTTACACAAAAACTATGCACCGTACAGAAAAATGACCTATTACCAGGAAATCAAGTTGAGTTATTCTCTACATCCCAGAAAAATTTTCGTTAAAATCGCTTGTATCTTTCAGGCTGTAGAGGCGAACAAAATTTCCCCGATCGTCGTGATGAATTCAAATATATATAGAAATATAGAAATATAGATAGTGAATGAAATTATTTAGTATATATAACGGATAGTGAATCTAGTTGTTCAGTATAAAAGACTAGCGAGTATTCCATAGGGCTCCGCCGATAGTATTTTATAATAGTTTTATGTACGTCTAATCTGTCTGGGCGCATTTTAACCCAAATTGCTACCGCTAACAGTCTTCCTGATTCTCAAACGACTTATCTTTATATATATATATATATATATATATATATATATATATATATATATATATATATATATATATATATGTAAAAATACACCAAACTTAAACTGTAGAACTACAAAATATAAAAAAGACGGAAGAAATTTATTACGATATTGACACAACAAAAATCATTAATATAATAATATTTACAAAACATTTTCTTGACGACCAGCGCCAAGTATTTATATTAAAGAGTAACAATAAAGATATAGCGGCTAGATGCCGGGACATTACATATATATGTATATATACAATACTTTAACATTTATATTGTTCTGATTATACATTTTTTTCACATTTCTAGGCCACTTCTCAGCCAGTTTTTTGCGGACGGTTTTTTCCTCTGGCATACAGAGAAGTTGCATCCCCGCCGTCCAAGTCATTGCCCGGGTTTTGCATTTTCACAGAAGACAGTTTGTTTGCTGTTTTCTGTTTTTGTGCCAAAAAATTGCATAATTTTTCTAAGTTACTTATGATTTGTATTATATGTTTTTCCATTAATCATTGTACCTTTGAATTGCTAGTTGTCTTGACTACATGTTTATTTTTATTATAATTTTTTACCTGAAGAAGACAGCACCTAGCTGTCGAAACGTTGTATTTTTTCAATAAATAATACAGAACTTATACCCAAATATTGTGTTATCTTATTAAAATGAGTTCTGAAAACATCTTTCAATATATAAATTTTGATTTTGGAATCGAAGTTTTTCAAAAAAATTAATTTTTATTTTCTAACTTCAAGTCTTTATTTAAACAGATATGTTGAACATAATAACAGCTTGTAGAAAGTGATACAAATAACACTTATGCCTAACTATACACTAGTTTATATACTAAGTTTATCATAAACAAATTTGATAAGAAATGATGGCATTTGTGATGGTAGTGAGTCATAACTCTGTGATGGTAGTGAATCATAACTCCTCCCCTTCAAGAAATGACATTATTTCAGAGGATTCAATTCTAAGTCTATCTTTTCTTGGTTCACAATTTTCTTCTGCTTATATTCTAAAATACGAGTATATATTCTCTTTTTACATAATATGAGTATAATAATGATATTTATAATACTTAAAATAATATATAATATAGGTACATGGTGATTGTCAATCCCTTTTATAGATTTGATTTGGTCTAGGTGTGTAATATTTAACTTGACTCTATTCAATTTATTTATTTCTGGTATTTGTTTAATTTCTATTTCTTTTATAGTGTCGAAAATGTATTCTTGATATAATGGTTCGTACTTTTGGAATTGCCAATTTTTTATAGTGCAGATATCTTGTTCATTGATGAAGATACCCTGTACTTGTTTATACTTGTAGTTGTCTCCGCAATTAAACTCTAAATTTTGGGGATTTGGGGAAAATATAATTACTTCTATTTTTTTCTCGTTTGGTTTAAGACCTTCGCTCGAGATTACAAATCCTAGATATTCTACTTCTGTTTTAAAAAATTCTGATTTGTCTATTTGTATTTTTAGATTTGCGTTTTTCAAGTACTCAAAGACCGTTTCAATATTTTGCAAATGTTCTTGTTCTGTATTCCCGAAAATGATTATGTCATCCAGATATACGAGACATATTTTACCTATTAAGTCTTGTAGGACTTCGTTCATGCACCTTTGGAAGGTGGCTGGTGCATTAATTAGACCGAAAGGCATTCTCAAAAATTCATAGTGTCCCGTGGTAGTGCTGAAGGCTGTTTTTTCTCTATCACTTTTGTCTATTAATATCTGATGGAAACCTGAGTGTAAATCGAGGGTAGTAAAGAATTTTGGGCTATTTATTTTGTCAAAAAGTGTATCGGTATTGGGTATGGGAAATTTGTCTTCTTTCGTTTTTTGATTGAGTTTCCTGAAGTCAATTACTAGTCTGGTTTTCCTTTTGCCAGATGCATCTGCTTTCTTTGGTACAATCCAGATGGGTGAATTGTACGGACTTTTAGATTTTTGTATGACTCCTGTTTTTAATAATGTTTGCACGTGTTCCTCAATATCTTTTTCATAAATTTGGGGTAACCGATAGTTTTTTGTGTATACGGGTACGTCATCAGTGGTATATATTTTGTGTTGTATTTTGTTAGTGGATGTTAACGTTTCATTTTCTTTAGGAAATAGTGAATCATATTTTCCTAATAATTTATACAATTTATTCTTTGTTCCTGGCTCTAAATGTTCATCGCGTATTTGCACATATGTTTCTTTATCTTTTTTGTCCAAATTTTGAATATTAAACTTCATCTGTTTCATTTTAATCGTGTTATTTGTAAAGTCTATTATTGTGTTCGTATCGCGGAGTATATCTGTTCCGAACAATAAGTTACATTCTGCGTGAAAATTTAAAATGAAAAATTTGTGGGTTTTTCCGAATATTCTAATCTCTACATACTTATCACATTTGACTTTGCTCGTCGCTGTTCTAAAAGTAAGGAATTCTTTAAGAATCTTCATTTTATTTTGTTTTATTGTCTGTTCCGTTATTAAGTTTATATTCGAACCTGAATCTATGAGAATTTTGAAATTTTGATATGTGATAATCGGGATCATTTTTGTATTTGATAACATCACATATTTTCTGTTATCTGGTCGGGATCGTAATCTAAAAAAGATTGATTATCGAATGTTTCATCTTGATCGTTAGTTACGTCTTCATCATAGATTTCATTGTCACAAGTATCTTCGGGATCTTGTGTTTCTAAGGCGTAATTTCTTTTTATTGTCTGTGTGGACATGGGTATTGTTGTTTTTGTCATTCCGGACATAGGTGTTGGTTTAAACTGTTGTCTCGTCTCTATACCATTTTTGATATTCTGTCTGGCAAACATTTGTTTACCTGAGGGTCTTGCAAGTTTAGGATTAAATGGTTTTGAGGGAAATTCTTGTCCTGGGAATTTTCGTGGAGGTGGGTTAAATTGTTTAAAAAAGGGGTTTTGTATGTTGGATTGATTATTTATTTTGTGGAGTGGTGATTTGTGTACTTGTGTAAAGTTGAATTCGTTAGTGAGTATCTGTTCACATTCATCCAAAGTTTGTATGTTTTTGCTGATAAATAGTGTTCTTAAGTTCAAGGGTATTAGCGATATAAAATGTGTAGTGATTAGTGTATGTATTTCTGTTGTTATTGCTTTCTTTTCTTCCTGTTTATATGTTAATAGGGCTATTTATGATGTGATTTTGTGGTATGCGGTTTTGAATTTTCCTAATGTATTATTAATATCGTTTGTGTGAGTAATCCGAAGTAATGTTAACAGGGTCGTGATATACGTACTCTTATCTTCGAAATTATTCTGAAGATAAGTTTTTATCTCTTCCCAAGAGTTGAACTCTTGTGTACTTAGAATATCTCTAGCTTTGTGAGTGAATTTCTTTTTTAGCATGGAAAAACAGTATGTTTTTTGTATGGCTGTGAGGTTTAACGTATTCATTACTGAGTAAAAATTGTCAGCTTCCTTGATGAATTCCGGGAGGGTTTTTACCTCTCCATCATATTCCGGAACTCCATCAATGAACTTTCTGATATCACTGATCATAGCAGTGGCCATGCTGAATTTAATTTGAGATTTTGTTAATTCTTCAACTGAATATGATAAAGGTGAATTTATGGCCTCTGTTACTATCTGTTTAATCTTGTTGGTACTTTGTTTATTTGATACAGGTAGAAGTCTAAATTTGTCTTCTAATTCTCTGATATTGTCAGTGTTCATTAATTATATATAAATTTTGTATTATTATGTGTAACTTGTATATGCCTTGTGTCGGGGCTCGTTCTGATTCCTAACAGCGTTAGCCGTTCCTCAGAACCCTTAGTACAGGGTGGGGCAGAAAAACCTATCCGATTTCAAATCCCTTTTTCTCAAAAGAGGGAGCAGGTAGAGTAGTGGGGTAAAAACCGTTAGAAAGCCGGTTTTATGCCATTTGTCAGTAGTCAACATGCCTTGGTCTGGTGAACATCGTGCTTTTGTTATTGAGCGGTTTATCGAATGCGGCGGTTCGATAATTGCTACACAACGTGCTTTTCGAATTCATTTCGATATTGGAGTGACGAAAATCTTCGAGAAATCCATCAGGAACCCCTCCATAGCCCAAAAGTGAGTGTGTGGTGTGCTCTTTCCCGCCTAGGCGTCTGGGGGCCTTACTTTTTTGAAGAAAATGGGCAAACCGTAACGGTCAACAGCGAGCGCTATTGTTTCATGCTGGAAAATTTTCTTAGACCCAAAATGGAAGAAAATGGCGTGGAAAATGTGTGGTTTCAACAGGATGGGGCAACCGCCCACACATCGCGACGATCAATGGACATTCTCAGGGAACTGTTTCCCGGTCGCCTCATTTCCCTGAGAGGTGATCTTGGCTGGCCGCCGCGCTCACCGGATCTCACTCCATGTGACTTCTTCCTTTGGGGTTACCTCAAATCGAAGGTTTACCAGCATCGACCAAGGACCCTTCTTGCTTTACGAAGGGAAATTGCTCGGGCAATTGAAGAAATTCCTGTGGAAATGACGGTGAAAGTCATGGAAAGCTACCGCGAGCGCCTAAATCAGTGTATCCGCTCCCAAGGACGACATTTGAGTGATGTGCTTTTCAAAACTTAAATTTAAAAATGGCATAAAATTTGCGATATGTTAATAAAAAATGTTTTTGACAAGTTGAGTGGTTTTAATTTTATAACGTTTTGAAATCGGATAGGTTTTTCTGCCCCACCCTGTATAACAGTATTTGTTCGCGGACCGATTGTTATTACCGGCAAAAGTGTGCGTAATTACTACGAGTGTTTTGTAACTTACAACAGTATTATTATGATGTATGTTGTTCTCTGCATAGTAGTAGATGTCTTGATATGTTTCAAGTGGACGGGCGTTTGTATCTTTCCCTGCACCTTCGGTGTTGTCGATGGTGATGGAATGGGTGTTCTACTGGGGCTGATCTCCTTAATCTCGTTGGGTTAAAGATGGGTCGTGGTTAGACCCTGGTGCAACCACTGTTTAGGTTGATTGTTGATGGAGTGAATATTTATGTGTTTTCACTTGTTCGATCGCACAGAGCAACAATTGAAATTGTTGAATAAAGTATTGCGCAGACTTACGGCGAATTTCAGCACACTGCCTTCTTTATTTGCGATCCTACCGACTGCGCCAATTTTGATTTTGGAATCGAAGTTTTTCAAAAAAATTAATTTTTATTTTCTAACTTCAAGTCTTTATTTAAACAGATTTGTTGAACATAATAACAGCTTGTAGAAAGTGATACAAATAACACTTATGCCTAACTATACACTAGTTTATATACTAAGTTTATCATAAACAAATTTGATAAGAAATGATGGCATTTGTGATGGTAGTGAGTCATAACTCTGTGATGGTAGTGAATCATAACTTATATATATATATATATATATATATATATATATATATATATATATATGTATATAGATAGATAGATAGATAGATAGATAGATAGATAGATTAATAGTGAATCTAGTTGTTTAATATAAAAGACTAGCGAGTATTTCCTAGGGCTTCGCTGATAGTGTCTTATAATAGTTTACGTACGTCCAATCCATCTAGGAACAATTTAAACGCAAAAAGCTACCGCTAAGAGTCTTTTAAAATATTTTTTGCTTGCCCACCGAAACAGCCCACGCAACTTGCCCACCCAATCTGCATGACAGCCCTTGACGTTAACTTTCATTTGACACCAAACACGGTATAATTCTGACAACTTTAAGGAAAAAACAAAAGCTGATCGAGCTGTCAAATTTTAGACTTTTTTGCATGGCAGCCCTTGACGAACCCTTTCATTTAATACCAAATACGACATGGTTTTGAGAACTTTATGCAAAAAACAAAAGCCGATCGAGCTGTCAAATTTTTAACATATCTGCATGGTAGCACTCGACGATACCTCTCATTTGATACCAAACACGGCATGGTTCTGATAACTTTAAGCAAAAAACAAAATCCGAGCGAGCTGTCAAAATCCTGAGTACATCTTTACTTTCATCCTTAGCACAGTCGTTTACTACTTCTTCATATACCTACGGTGGGAGAAACACCTCACCTCTTCCATCATGTCCTTCCTAGAAGACATCAATATAACCTATGTTGCCCTGATGAAGCTCCAAATGGTGGCGAATCGATGGCTGTAGAATAAAATTATTATCTCTGACTGAAATCCTGAGTACATCTTTACTTTCATCCTTAGCACAGTCGTTTACTACTTCTTCATATACCAACGGTGGGAGAAACACGTCACCTCTTCCATCATGTCCTTCCTAGAAGACATTAATATTACCTATGTTGCCGTGATGAAGCTCCAAATGGGGGCGAAACGTTGGCTGTAGAATAAAATTATTATCACTGACTGAAATCCAGAGTACATTTTTACTTTAAATATAATGTTTCAGACCTTTTCAACTATTGTGGAATAATGGCCCATTGCCATAATGTATGTTTATGAATTTAACTTGTTTCAAATTGTCCTCATTTCATGAATAATTCCATTTAATTGTTCTGATTGACATGTCAAATAAACGTTCTTCGTCTTAAAAATTTCATGGAGAACTCAGATATTTCGTTTCAAATAGCCAAATTTCCATTTTTAAAATTTTTTTACACAAAAACGATGCACCGTATAGAAAAATGACTTATTACCAGGAAATCAAGTTGAGTTATTCTCTACAACCTGTAACAATTTTCATTAAAATCACATGCACCGTTTAGGCTGTATATGTGAGCAAAATTTTCGCGATGGTCATGATGAAACTAAAGTGAATTTACCTGCTCACGCAACCTGCCCACGCAAGCTGTCCCTCCAAACGGCCCACTCAACCTGTTCACCCAAACTACCCACGCAACCTGCCCACCCAACCTGCCCACTCAAACTGCCCACGCAACCTGCCCACCCAAAATGTCCACGCAACCTGCCCACTCAAACTGCCCACGAAACTTGCCCACCCAATATGCTTACGCAACCTGCTCACCCTATCTGTATAGCAGCCCTTGACGATAACTGTTATTTGATACTAAACACGACATGGTTCTGACAATTTTAAGCAAAAAAACAAAAGCCGATCGAGCTGTCAAATTTTTGACATTTCTGCAAGAAAGCCCTCGACGATACCTCTCATTTGATACCAAACAAGACATGGTTCTGACAACTTTAAGCAAAAAACAAAAGCCGATCGAGCTGTCAAATTTTTGACATTTCTGCATGACAGCCCTTGACGTTACCTTTCATTTGATACCAAACACGACATGGTTCTGACAACTTTAAGCATTAAACAAAAGGCGATGGGGCTGTGAAATTCCTGACATTGGAATATTTGTTTTATACTTAGTTATTTATGGGATGTTTGGCAACACTTTAGAAATGTACATGAATCTTTGAAAATTATAATTTTAAATATAATGTTTTAGGCCTTTTAAGTATTATGGAATAACCGCCTATTGCCATAATTTATGTTTATGAATTTAACTTTTTTCAATATGTTTTTATTTTATAAATAATTCTATTTAAATGTTCTGATTGACATGTCAAAGAAATGTTCTTCGTCTTAAATTTTTCAAAGAAGACTAAATTTTTGATTTCGAATTGTTTCAAAAAGCCAAAATATGACCTTTAAAAATGTTTTACACAAAAACTATGCACCGTGCAGAAAAATAAGCTATTACCAGGAAATCAAGTTGAATTATTTTCTACATCCCAGAAAAAAAAATTCATTACAATCACTCGCACCATTTAAGCTTTAGAGGTGAACAAAATTTCGCCGATCGTCGAGATGAATTCAAATATATATAGAAATATAGAAATATAGATAGTGAATTAAATTATTTAGTATAATAGAAATAGAAAAGTCTGTAATACGAAATTTTGTATTGTTTTATTGTTTTTCCTCAAAAATCTGTTAGAGCTCCAAATTAAATTACTACATCCGATTTATCATACATGGTTAAAATCTAATATGTTGTTTCTAATTATATATTAGTTTTAAATACCGAATTTGGTAATTTTAGATAATATTTTAATAGGCTTTAAGGAAAAATCGTCACACACACACATTCTTATTAAAATCAGCACCATCTTTTAGGTGCTCTAAAACGCAATCTTTGTAAATTCTTCACCGTACATTATCCATTTCGTAAATGTGTAGTTGCAAATTAATATTAATTTATAGTGCTGCAAAAATAGCAATTAGCAAATTTAAATCAGATCATCTTGTACATCTAATATTTATGTATGATGGAAAATATACTATGTTTACAAACCTTAATTAATTGTTTTATTATTATAATCTCCATTACACGGCTTCATTATTAATTTTAATATAATTGCTTCCTGTCAGTGACATTTGTTTAAATATGTCAAAACTGTCATTAAAAATATGTTTTTGGTTGACGCATAGGCTAAGTGATACTTGAAAATAAATTTTATTATATATTCATATTTAAAGTTATTTAGAGTTATTTACTAAATGATATTATCGTAGAATTGAAGATTGTACCATTATATTCAATTTTAATTAGTAAAAGTTGCAAAAAAATTATATTCAATGATTTTTTTACAAGAAAAACTTTAAAAAAGCTTGTATAAATGATAATTGCGGTTGTTCGATTTACACTAAAAACTAATGAGCACTTCCCATATTAGTAAAGAATGAGTATACAAAATTTCAAATTTTTCTGAATGATAGTATTTGAGTAATCGTGTCCACAAAATCCACATACACAGACACACACACATACTTACTTACAGACATCATTGTAAAACTGTTAAAATCGGATTCTGGGGACATCAAAACGTGCTTATTCAATAAAATCTCTATATGCGATTTTTAGCACGATCCCTATACCTTCCTTACCAAGGATAGCGGAAGGTAAAAATCATGGTGATGAAAATGCCAGCAAATTTGATCACTGTCATATAGACATTAAATTATTTTTAAATTCGGAATATTATCCATATGAAATTTTAAATATTAATATAAATAATAAACAATTCGCATTGTTATATGATATGTATACATAATTTCAACAAACCTGTTATGTGCAAAATACGGTTCAACCAATCATGAATAAAAAGGATTTTTTTAAAAAATATGTGAAAAATAGTTTTTTCATCAGAAATCATCGTTTTGCGGTGTAAAATAAATTTTTGAGTAAAATCTTTTGGACACGTGTTTTTTCTTATGTGTTAATGGAATATGCTGACTTATGGCAGAATATGATAGACTATACTATATTTTAGTGTATACAAGCTTTTGAAGGGCTTCCGTGGTGCCATTTACAACCCTGTGAGACTACCGTATTGAAGTTACACAACTTTCTGTAAAACATTCTAGATACACGTTTTTCGACTAGAAAACGCATTTTGAAGCAATTCGGAGACAATATGTGAAAAATAGTTTTTTCATCAGAATTCTTCGTTTTGCGGTGTGAAATAAATTTTTGAGTAAAAACTTTTGGACACGTGTTTTACCTTATGTGTTAATGGAATATGCTCTTATGGCAGAATATGATAGATTATACTATATTTTAGTGTATACAAGCTTTTGAAGAGCTTCCGTGGTTCCCTTTCCAACCCAGTGAGACTATCGCATTAAAGTTATACAAATTTCTGTAAAACACTCTAAATACGCGTTTTTCGACTAGAAACCGCATTTTGAAGCAATTCGGAGACAATATGTGAAAAATTGGTTTTTCATCAGAAATCATCGTTTTGCGGTGTATATAAAATTTTTGAGTAAAATCTTTGGGACCCGTGTTTTGGAATGGAATATACTGACTTATGGCAGACTATGATAGATTATACTATATTTTAGTGTATATAAGCTTTTGAAGGGCTACCGTGGTGCCCTTTCCAACCCAGTGAGTCTACCGTTGTAACGCCACTGCTTTGGCGCTATTTTGTGATGTCATTGTTTTATCGCCAAATTGTGACGGTATTGTTCGTTCGACAAATTGTGACGTCATCCGGACGCTCCATCGCTGCTGTCTGGGTTGTTTCTTGCTCGGGCGCCATCTTGAATCTCCGGGGAACTGAGCAAAGGGTGAGGAAAGTTTGTGGATAGCTAGTCGTGTAGGCCAGGATTCTTAGGTTGGTTTTTGTGCATTGAAAAATGCAGTACACTAAGACTATGTTTATTTACACACTATGTACAATTTAATAAATGAATGCGAAACTGTGACTAATGTTATTCAAACTACTGAGAATTTCATTATCAAGTAAAACTGGATATATCAACTTTGTGAACTTAGTACGCGAAATATTATTTACACGTTAGACAAACTTGAAATAATATTTACTCTGAGAACTTGTACGTGAAATCTTTACTTCGTGAATCTGGGTACGTGAAATATTAACTCTGAGAAACTAAGTACGTGAAATATGAACTCTGAGAAACTTAGTATGTGAAATATTCTTACTCTGAAGACAAACGTGAAGTAATATTCACTCTGTAAAACGTAGACTTGTCGAACAGCGACAATCGGTGACTGAAATCTACAGAACAGCTGTAGAAGATCTGGACTCTGCCTTCTGGGGCTGGTACTGGAACTTTATTCTATAGAACGGCTATAGAACTCCTAGATCTGACTAGAACAGCTAGCCAGAGGACAGAATGAATTCTAGGGCTGCTGCTGCGTCTTTTATAGCCGGATTTTAGCAATTCTCGTTTAAACGCGCGCGGTTTATGTGGAAGGGCTTTATTCGTATTTAGTTGGCCAAGTGGGAGAACAGACTCTGCTTACTAGTGGTCGTGAGGCTGGGCTCATAAAATATTTCTAGAAAATTCAATACTCAAGAGAAAATGTGAAAATCCAGTTTTTTGTTGTTTCAAACTAACAGGTAAAAATATAATAAATTATTACAATAAAATAGAAATTAACACATATCTCAAGATCTAGTTTATTCCGCCTGGTTTTGGCGCTGCGGTCTTGAAAGGTGTGGAATGCGTGCTCTAGTTGTGAAATCTAGGTGAACGGTTGCTTTTGAAGTGTTCGTGTGATGTGTAGAATGAAAGCCGGCCACGAAAAACCCCGGAATTATAGTGGCAGGCTCGAAACTAGATTATTTTCCGCTGGCCGTTACCGTGTGATCACCATGTGCTGCAGGTAAGGTTAAAAACATGTTAATAACAATTTTAACTATCGAATTCTGCTCTTGTGTCACAGTTGTCTCTGGAAAACCGACTAAACGCTGTGATGCAGCACCACAGTGGACGGGGATGCCCTATGGACGATGGAGTGATAGAACTTCATGGCGAAACAATGTGACTTCGTCACACCGTATTGAAGTTATACAAATTGCAGTAAAACACTCTAAATACACGTTTTTTGACTAGAAAACGCACTTTGAAGCAATTTGGAGACTGGAGAATATGTGAAAAATAGTTTTTTCATCAGAAATCATCGTTTTGCGGTATAAAATAAATTTTTGAGTAAAATCTTTTGAACACGTGTATTTTCTTATGTGTTGATGGAATATGCTGACCTATGGCAGATTATGATAGATTATAATATATTATAGTGTATACAAGCTTTTGACGGGCTTCCGTGGTGCCCTTTCCAACCCAGTGAGACTACCGTATTGAAGTTATACAAATTTCTCTAAAACTCTTTAAATACACGTTTTTCGACTAGAAAACGCATTTTGAAGCAATTCGGAGACAATATGTGAAAAATAGTTTTTTCATCAGAATTCATAGTTTAGCGGTGTAAAATAAATTTTTGAGTAAAATCTTTGGACACGTGTTTTTTCTTATGTGTTAATGGAATATGCTGAGTCATGGCAAGATATGATACATAGATTATACAATATTTTAGTGTATACAAGCTTTTGAAGGGTTTCCGTGGTGCCCATTCCAACACAGTGAGACTACCGTATTTAACTTATACAAATTGCTGTAAAACACTGTAAATACACGTTTTTCTACTAGAAAACGTATTTTGAAGCAATTGGAAGACAATATGTGAAAAATTGTTTTTTCATCAGAAATCAACGTTTTGCGGTGTAAAATAAATTTTTGAGTAAAATCTTTTAGACACCTGTTTTTTCTTATGTGTCAATGGAATATGCTGACTTATGGCAGAATATTTTAGATTATACTATATTCTGGTGTATACAAGCTTTTGAAGGGCTTCCGTGTTGCGCTTTCCAACCCAGTGAGACTACCGTATTGAAGTTATACAAATTGCAGTAAAACCTCTAAATACATGTTTTTCGACTAGAAAACGTATTTTGAAGCAATTCGGAGACAATATGTGACAATTAGTTTTTTAATCAGAATTCATCGTTTTGCGATGTAAAATAAATTTTTGAGTAAAATCTTTTGGACACATGTTTTTTTTATGTGTTAATGGAATATGCTGACTTATGGCAGAATATGATAGTATATACTATATATTAGTGTATACAAGCTTTTAAGGGCTTCCGTGGTGAGGTTTCCAACCTAGTGAGTCTGCCGTATTGAAGTTATACAAATTGCTGTAAAACACTCTAAATACACGTTTGTCGACTACGAGATGCATTTTGAAGCAATTCGGAGACAATATGTGGAAAATAGTTTTTTCATCAGAATTCATCGTTTTGCGGTGTAGATTAAATTTTTGAGTAAAATCTATTGGACACAGTTTTTTCTTATGTGTTAATGGAATATGCTGACTTATGGCATTATATGAAAGATTATACTATATTTTAGTGTATACAAGCTTTTGAAGAGCTTCCGAGGTGCCCGTTCCAACCCAGTATGACTACCGTATTGAAGTTATACAAATTGCTGTAAAACACTCTAAATACACACAAAGTGTTTTACAACAATTTGTATATCTTCAATATGGTAGTCTCACTTTGTTGGAAAGGACATCACGGAAAACCTTCAAGAGCCTGTATACACTAAAATATAGTATCATATTCTGCCATAAGTCAGCATATTCTAATAACCCATAAGGAAAAACACATGTCCAAAAGATTTTACTTAAAAATTTAATTTACATCGCAAAACTATTTATCACATATTGACTCCGAATTGTTCAAAATGCGTTTTCTGGTGGAATAATATGTATTTAGAATGTTTTACAGCAATTTGTATTCAATACGGTAGTCTCACTGGGTTGGAAAGGGCTACACGGAAGCCCTTCAAAAGCTTGTATACATTAAATATAGTATAAACTGTCATATTCTGCCATAAGTCAGCATATTCCATTAACACATAAGAAAAAACACGTGTCCAAAAGGTTTTACTCAAATATTTAATTTACACCGCATTACGATGATTTTAGATGAAATAACTATTTTTCACATATTTTCTGCGAATTGCTTCAAAATGCGTTTTCTGGTCGCAAAAATGTGTATTTAGAGTGTTTTACAGAAATTTGTATAACTTTAATACGGTAGTCTCACTAAGTTGGAAAGGGCACCACGGAAGCCTTACAGTAGCATGTATACACTAGAATATAGTATAACATATTCTGCTATAAGTCAGCATATTTCATTAACACATAAAAAAATACACGTATCCAAAAGATTTTACTCAAAAAATTAAATTACACAGCAAAACGATGATTTCTGATGGAAAAACAATTTTTTACATATTCTCTCCGAAATGCTTCAAAATGCGTTTTCTAGTCGAAAAACGTGTATTTAGAGTGTTTTACAGCAATTTGCATAGCTTCAATACGGAAGTCTCACTGGGTTGGAAAGGGCACCAGGAAAGCCCATCAAAAGCTTGTATATACTAGTTTATAGTATATTCTATCATATTCTGCCATATGTCAGCATTTTCCATTAACACATAAGAAAATATACGTGTCCAATAGATTTTACTCAAAAATTTATTTTACACCGCAAAACGATGAATTCTGATGAAAAAACTATTTTTCACATATTGTCTCCAAATTTCTGCAAACTGCATTAACTAGTCGAAACACGTGTATTTAGAGTGATTTACAGCAATTTGTACAACATCAATACGGTAGACTCACTGGGTAGGAAAGTGCATCACGGAAGCCCTTCAAATGCTTGTATAAACTAAAATATAGTATAATCTATCATATTTTGCCATAAATCAGCATATTCCATTAACACATAAGAAAAAACACGTGTCCAAATGACTTTACCCAAAAATTTATTTAACAACACAAAACGATAAATTCTGAAGAAAAAACAACTTTTCACATATTGTCTCCGAATTGCTTCAAAATACATTTACTAGTCGAAAAACGTGTATTTAGAGTGTTTTATAGCAATTTGTATAACTTTAATACGGTAGTCTCACTAGTTTGGAAATTGCACCACGGAAGCCCTTCAAAAGCTTGTACCACTAAAATATGGTATAATCTATCATATTCTGCCACGTCAGCATATTCCATTAACACATACCAAAAAACACGTGTCCAAAAGATTTTACTCAAAAATTTATATTACATCGCAAAACGATGAATTTTGTTGAAAAAACTATTTTTCACATATTGCCTCCGAATTGCTTCAAAATGCGTTTTCTAGTCGAAAAAATGTATTTAGAGTTTTTACAGCAATTTGTATAACTTCAATACTGTAGTCCCACTGGGTTGGAAAGGGCACCACTCAAGCCCTTCAAAAGCTTGTATACACTAGAATATAATAATAATAATAATAATAATAATAATAATAATATATTTAATGTATATAAAGTGTTACACTTATTACATTGGAATGATAATACTTATTTAAATATACATGATATGCTACTATTGGCTTAATATTAATATCATATTACTTCTTTATTATTTAAAGAAAACAGAATTGATACAAAAGTTTGATGCAATCTGTTAATGGTACTGTGAATATTTTAAAGGTATAAATAACTGTTCAAAATTTGTTTTAATCTCCCATACAGAAGCTTCTTAGTTTAAGAGCACTAACGGTGTAGTAAAAAAGTTGGTTAATTTTAAAGTTATCAAAATTTTGAATTAATGAGGTATAGTTTACTTCATTTAGAGCTTAAATATTAATGAAAGGTAATAGGTACGATATCCTGTAGGGGGTGTAAATTGAACATTCCAGGAAGAAATGGTAAAGGTTTTCCTTTTTTTGCATATTGAAAATTGTACAGTTATTTGACGCATCTAGTGTATATTTTGTTTGATTATATTGTTAATCCACTTTTATTACATAATCGAATTTGTGCAAATATCTTGTTTTCGCAATACTAAGATTGCTCTCTAGATATTTTTCGGTATCGTATTCATTTTTTAGGTTTTTATAGTGTTCATTGTAGGATGAATTTTGAATTTTTTGTAGGTCATTTTGTTGCAAAATATATTCATATGCGTTGCAGATTTCGTCTATATCACTTTTTGTAGCATACTGATTTTCCCATATGTTATGGTACCCTAGTTTGAACAGTAATGATTTAAGTTGTGTTAACCAGTTATATTTCGGTTTATTGAGTTCGAATGAGTCTAATGCAAGGAGTCGTTCTGTAATGATGTGTGGCCATCTCGAGTTTTCCATTGTGTTCAATTTATTCCACCAGGAAAGCGCCCTTGTAACTATTGAAACTTGTACGTGCTTCATGCCTGTCTCTGCTCTCAGCATGTATATAGGTGTGTTCCGTGGACATTGTAGTATTGTCTTTATGAATTTTGTTTGAATTGTTTGGGTTTTGTCCAGATATAAGAGCCCCCATATCTCTGATCCATACAAACCTGTAGCTGAGATAACTGACTGGAAGAGCTTGGGTTTTTCTTTCCAATTTTTTGATTTTCCTACAGCAAGTATTTTGTTGACCTTAGCTATTGCTGTTGTTGCTTTTGTTAGTGCGTGGTTTGTCGCTTACAGACATTCTCCAGAACTTGAAAATTTTATTCCAAGATATTCGAAACTGTTTACTTCCTCAATTATGTTATACATAAAGGGAACATTTAGTTTCTTCTTGCGACCTCTGAAAAACCTTAAAATTTTGGTTTTATTTGTGTTTACTACTAGGTGGTTTTGCGTGCAATACTTTTCAAGAAGTTTTAGTTTAAATGTCACGTCCCGCGGGGTATTACATAATAATGCAGTATCGTCCGCGTAGGCTAACAAACCCTTTCATTTAATACCAAATACGACATGGTTTTGAGAACTTTATGCAAAAAACAAAAGCCGATCGAGCTGTCAAATTTTTAACATATCTGCATGGTAGCACTCGACGATACCTCTCATTTGATACCAAACACGGCATGGTTCTGATAACTTTAAGCAAAAAACAAAATCCGAGCGAGCTGTCAAAATCCTGAGTACATCTTTACTTTCATCCTTAGCACAGTCGTTTACTACTTCTTCATATACCTACGGTGGGAGAAACACCTCACCTCTTCCATCATGTCCTTCCTAGAAGACATCAATATAACCTATGTTGCCCTGATGAAGCTCCAAATGGTGGCGAATCGATGGCTGTAGAATAAAATTATTATCTCTGACTGAAATCCTGAGTACATCTTTACTTTCATCCTTAGCACAGTCGTTTACTACTTCTTCATATACCTACGGTGGGAGAAACACGTCACCTCTTCCATCATGTCCTTCCTAGAAGACATTAATATTACCTATGTTGCCGTGATGAAGCTCCAAATGGGGGCGAAACGTTGGCTGTAGAATAAAATTATTATCACTGACTGAAATCCAGAGTACATTTTTACTTTAAATATAATGTTTCAGACCTTTTCAACTATTGTGGAATAATGGCCCATTGCCATAATGTATGTTTATGAATTTAACTTGTTTCAAATTGTCCTCATTTCATGAATAATTCCATTTAATTGTTCTGATTGACATGTCAAATAAACGTTCTTCGTCTTAAAAATTTCATGGAGAACTCAGATATTTCGTTTCAAATAGCCAAATTTCCATTTTTAAAATTTTTTTACACAAAAACGATGCACCGTATAGAAAAAAGACTTATTACCAGGAAATCAAGTTGAGTTATTCTCTACAACCTGTAACAATTTTCATTAAAATCACATGCACCGTTTAGGCTGTATATGTGAGCAAAATTTTCGCGATGGTCATGATGAAACTAAAGTGAATTTACCTGCTCACGCAACCTGCCCACGCAAGCTGCCCCCCCAAACGGCCCACTCAACCTGTTCACCCAAACTACCCACGCAACCTGCCCACCCAACCTGCCCACTCAAACTGCCCACGCAACCTGCCCACCCAAAATGTCCACGCAACCTGCCCACTCAAACTGCCCACGAAACTTGCCCACCCAATATGCTTACGCAACCTGCTCACCCTATCTGTATAGCAGCCCTTGACGATAACTGTTATTTGATACTAAACACGACATGGTTCTGACAATTTTAAGCAAAAAAACAAAAGCCGATCGAGCTGTCAAATTTTTGACATTTCTGCAAGAAAGCCCTCGACGATACCTCTCATTTGATACCAAACAAGACATGGTTCTGACAACTTTAAGCAAAAAACAAAAGCCGATCGAGCTGTCAAATTTTTGACATTTCTGCATGACAGCCCTTGACGTTACCTTTCATTTGATACCAAACACGACATGGTTCTGACAACTTTAAGCATTAAACAAAAGGCGATGGGGCTGTGAAATTCCTGACATTGGAATATTTGTTTTATACTTAGTTATTTATGGGATGTTTGGCAACACTTTAGAAATGTACATGAATCTTTGAAAATTATAATTTTAAATATAATGTTTTAGGCCTTTTAAGTATTATGGAATAACCGCCTATTGCCATAATTTATGTTTATGATTTTAACTTTTTTCAATATGTTTTTATTTTATAAATAATTCTATTTAAATGTTCTGATTGACATGTCAAAGAAATGTTCTTCGTCTTAAATTTTTCAAAGAAGACTAAATTTTTGATTTCGAATTGTTTCAAAAAGCCAAAATATGACCTTTAAAAATGTTTTACACAAAAACTATGCACCGTGCAGAAAAATAAGCTATTACCAGGAAATCAAGTTGAATTATTTTCTACATCCCAGAAAAAAAAATTCATTACAATCACTCGCACCATTTAAGCTTTAGAGGTGAACAAAATTTCGCCGATCGTCGAGATGAATTCAAATATATATAGAAATATAGAAATATAGATAGTGAATTAAATTATTTAGTATAATAGAAATAGAAAAGTCTGTAATACGAAATTTTGTATTGTTTTATTGTTTTTCCTCAAAAATCTGTTAGAGCTCTAAATTAAATTACTACATCCGATTTATCATACATGGTTAAAATCTAATATGTTGTTTCTAATTATATATTAGTTTTAAATACCGAATTTGGTAATTTTAGATAATATTTTAATAGGCTTTAAGGAAAAATCGTCACACACACACATTCTTATTAAAATCAGCACCATCTTTTAGGTGCTCTAAAACGCAATCTTTGTAAATTCTTCACCGTACATTATCCATTTCGTAAATGTGTAGTTGCAAATTAATATTAATTTATAGTGCTGCAAAAATAGCAATTAGCAAATTTAAATCAGATCATCTTGTACATCTAATATTTATGTATGATGGAAAATATACTATGTTTACAAACCTTAATTAATTGTTTTATTATTATAATCTCCATTACACGGCTTCATTATTAATTTTAATATAATTGCTTCCTGTCAGTGACATTTGTTTAAATATGTCAAAACTGTCATTAAAAATATGTTTTTGGTTGACGCATAGGCTAAGTGATACTTGAAAATAAATTTTATTATATATTCATATTTAAAGTTATTTAGAGTTATTTACTAAATGATATTATCGTAGAATTGAAGATTGTACCATTATATTCAATTTTAATTAGTAAAAGTTGCAAAAAAATTATATTCAATGATTTTTTTACAAGAAAAACTTTAAAAAAGCTTGTATAAATGATAATTGCGGTTGTTCGATTTACACTAAAAACTAATGAGCACTTCCCATATTAGTAAAGAATGAGTATACAAAATTTCAAATTTTTCTGAATGATAGTATTTGAGTAATCGTGTCCACAAAATCCACATACACAGACACACACACATACTTACTTACAGACATCATTGTAAAACTGTTAAAATCGGATTCTGGGGACATCAAAACGTGCTTATTCAATAAAATCTCTATATGCGATTTTTAGCACGATCCCTATACCTTCCTTACCAAGGATAGCGGAAGGTAAAAATCATGGTGATGAAAATGCCAGCAAATTTGATCACTGTCATATAGACATTAAATTATTTTTAAATTCGGAATATTATCCATATGAAATTTTAAATATTAATATAAATAATAAACAATTCGCATTGTTATATGATATGTATACATAATTTCAACAAACCTGTTATGTGCAAAATACGGTTCAACCAATCATGAATAAAAAGGATTTTTTTAAAAAATATGTGAAAAATAGTTTTTTCATCAGAAATCATCGTTTTGCGGTGTAAAATAAATTTTTGAGTAAAATCTTTTGGACACGTGTTTTTTCTTATGTGTTAATGGAATATGCTGACTTATGGCAGAATATGATAGACTATACTATATTTTAGTGTATACAAGCTTTTGAAGGGCTTCCGTGGTGCCATTTACAACCCTGTGAGACTACCGTATTGAAGTTACACAACTTTCTGTAAAACATTCTAGATACACGTTTTTCGACTAGAAAACGCATTTTGAAGCAATTCGGAGACAATATGTGAAAAATAGTTTTTTCATCAGAATTCTTCGTTTTGCGGTGTGAAATAAATTTTTGAGTAAAAACTTTTGGACACGTGTTTTACCTTATGTGTTAATGGAATATGCTCTTATGGCAGAATATGATAGATTATACTATATTTTAGTGTATACAAGCTTTTGAAGAGCTTCCGTGGTTCCCTTTCCAACCCAGTGAGACTATCGCATTAAAGTTATACAAATTTCTGTAAAACACTCTAAATACGCGTTTTTCGACTAGAAACCGCATTTTGAAGCAATTCGGAGACAATATGTGAAAAATTGGTTTTTCATCAGAAATCATCGTTTTGCGGTGTATATAAAATTTTTGAGTAAAATCTTTGGGACCCGTGTTTTGGAATGGAATATACTGACTTATGGCAGACTATGATAGATTATACTATATTTTAGTGTATATAAGCTTTTGAAGGGCTACCGTGGTGCCCTTTCCAACCCAGTGAGTCTACCGTTGTAACGCCACTGCTTTGGCGCTATTTTGTGATGTCATTGTTTTATCGCCAAATTGTGACGGTATTGTTCGTTGGACAAATTGTGACGTCATCCGGACGCTCCATCGCTGCTGTCTGGGTTGTTTCTTGCTCGGGCGCCATCTTGAATCTCCGGGGAACTGAGCAAAGGGTGAGGAAAGTTTGTGGATAGCTAGTCGTGTAGGCCAGGATTCTTAGGTTGGTTTTTGTGCATTGAAAAATGCAGTACACTAAGACTATGTTTATTTACACACTATGTACAATTTAATAAATGAATGCGAAACTGTGACTAATGTTATTCAAACTACTGAGAATTTCATTATCAAGTAAAACTGGATATATCAACTTTGTGAACTTAGTACGCGAAATATTATTTACACGTTAGACAAACTTGAAATAATATTTACTCTGAGAACTTGTACGTGAAATCTTTACTCCGTGAATCTGGGTACGTGAAATATTAACTCTGAGAAACTAAGTACGTGAAATATGAACTCTGAGAAACTTAGTATGTGAAATATTCTTACTCTGAAGACAAACGTGAAGTAATATTCACTCTGTAAAACGTAGACTTGTCGAACAGCGACAATCGGTGACTGAAATCTACAGAACAGCTGTAGAAGATCTGAACTCTGCCTTCTGGGGCTGGTACTGGAACTTTATTCTATAGAACGGCTATAGAACTCCTAGATCTGACTAGAACAGCTAGCCAGAGGACAGAATGAATTCTAGGGCTGTTGCTGCGTCTTTTATAGCCGGATTTTAGCAATTCTCGTTTAAACGCGCGCGGTTTATGTGGAAGGGCTTTATTCGTATTTAGTTGGCCAAGTGGGAGAACAGACTCTGCTTACTAGTGGTCGTGAGGCTGGGCTCATAAAATATTTCTAGAAAATTCAATACTCAAGAGAAAATGTGAAAATCCAGTTTTTTGTTGTTTCAAACTAACAGGTAAAAATATAATAAATTATTACAATAAAATAGAAATTAACACATATCTCAAGATCTAGTTTATTCCGCCTGGTTTTGGCGCTGCGGTCTTGAAAGGTGTGGAATGCGTGCTCTAGTTGTGAAATCTAGGTGAACGGTTGCTTTTGAAGTGTTCGTGTGATGTGTAGAATGAAAGCCGGCCACGAAAAACCCCGGAATTATAGTGGCAGGCTCGAAACTAGATTATTTTCCGCTGGCCGTTACCGTGTGATCACCATGTGCTGCAGGTAAGGTTAAAAACATGTTAATAACAATTTTAACTATCGAATTCTGCTCTTGTGTCACAGTTGTCTCTGGAAAACCGACTAAACGCTGTGATGCAGCACCACAGTGGACGGGGATGCCCTATGGACGATGGAGTGATAGAACTTCATGGCGAAACAATGTGACTTCGTCACACCGTATTGAAGTTATACAAATTGCAGTAAAACACTCTAAATACACGTTTTTTGACTAGAAAACGCACTTTGAAGCAATTTGGAGACTGGAGAATATGTGAAAAATAGTTTTTTCATCAGAAATCATCGTTTTGCGGTATAAAATAAATTTTTGAGTAAAATCTTTTGAACACGTGTATTTTCTTATGTGTTGATGGAATATGCTGACCTATGGCAGATTATGATAGATTATAATATATTATAGTGTATACAAGCTTTTGACGGGCTTCCGTGGTGCCCTTTCCAACCCAGTGAGACTACCGTATTGAAGTTATACAAATTTCTCTAAAACTCTTTAAATACACGTTTTTCGACTAGAAAACGCATTTTGAAGCAATTCGGAGACAATATGTGAAAAATAGTTTTTTCATCAGAATTCATAGTTTAGCGGTGTAAAATAAATTTTTGAGCAAAATCTTTGGACACGTGTTTTTTCTTATGTGTTAATGGAATATGCTGAGTCATGGCAAGATATGATACATAGATTATACAATATTTTAGTGTATACAAGCTTTTGAAGGGTTTCCGTGGTGCCCATTCCAACACAGTGAGACTACCGTATTTAAGTTATACAAATTGCTGTAAAACACTGTAAATACACGTTTTTCTACTAGAAAACGTATTTTGAAGCAATTGGAAGACAATATGTGAAAAATTGTTTTTTCATCAGAAATCAACGTTTTGCGGTGTAAAATAAATTTTTGAGTAAAATCTTTTAGACACCTGTTTTTTCTTATGTGTCAATGGAATATGCTGACTTATGGCAGAATATTTTAGATTATACTATATTCTGGTGTATACAAGCTTTTGAAGGGCTTCCGTGTTGCGCTTTCCAACCCAGTGAGACTACCGTATTGAAGTTATACAAATTGTAGTAAAACCTCTAAATACATGTTTTTCGACTAGAAAACGTATTTTGAAGCAATTCGGAGACAATATGTGACAATTAGTTTTTTAATCAGAATTCATCGTTTTGCGATGTAAAATAAATTTTTGAGTAAAATCTTTTGGACACATGTTTTTTTTATGTGTTAATGGAATATGCTGACTTATGGCAGAATATGATAGTGTATACTATATATTAGTGTATACAAGCTTTTAAGGGCTTCCGTGGTGAGGTTTCCAACCTAGTGAGTCTGCCGTATTGAAGTTATACAAATTGCTGTAAAACACTCTAAATACACGTTTGTCGACTACGAGATGCATTTTGAAGCAATTCGGAGACAATATGTGGAAAATAGTTTTTTCATCAGAATTCATCGTTTTGCGGTGTAAATTAAATTTTTGAGTAAAATCTATTGGACACAGTTTTTTCTTATGTGTTAATGGAATATGCTGACTTATGGCATTATATGAAAGATTATACTATATTTTAGTGTATACAAGCTTTTGAAGAGCTTCCGAGGTGCCCGTTCCAACCCAGTATGACTACCGTATTGAAGTTATACAAATTGCTGTAAAACACTCTAAATACACACAAAGTGTTTTACAACAATTTGTATATCTTCAATATGGTAGTCTCACTTTGTTGGAAAGGACATCACGGAAAACCTTCAAGAGCCTGTATACACTAAAATATAGTATCATATTCTGCCATAAGTCAGCATATTCTAATAACCCATAAGGAAAAACACATGTCCAAAAGATTTTACTTAAAAATTTAATTTACATCGCAAAACTATTTATCACATATTGACTCCGAATTGTTCAAAATGCGTTTTCTGGTGGAATAATATGTATTTAGAATGTTTTACAGCAATTTGTATAACTTCAATACGGTAGTCTCACTGGGTTGGTAAGGGCTACACGGAAGCCCTTCAAAAGCTTGTATACATTAAATATAGTATAAACTGTCATATTCTGCCATAAGTCAGCATATTCCATTAACACATAAGAAAAAACACGTGTCCAAAAGGTTTTACTCAAATATTTAATTTACACCGCATTACGATGATTTTAGATGAAATAACTATTTTTCACATATTTTCTGCGAATTGCTTCAAAATGCGTTTTCTGGTCGCAAAAATGTGTATTTAGAGTGTTTTACAGAAATTTGTATAACTTTAATACGGTAGTCTCACTAAGTTGGAAAGGGCACCACGGAAGCCTTACAGTAGCATGTATACACTAGAATATAGTATAACATATTCTGCTATAAGTCAGCATATTTCATTAACACATAAAAAAATACACGTATCCAAAAGATTTTACTCAAAAAATTAAATTACACAGCAAAACGATGATTTCTGATGGAAAAACAATTTTTTACATATTCTCTCCGAAATGCTTCAAAATGCGTTTTCTAGTCGAAAAACGTGTATTTAGAGTGTTTTACAGCAATTTGCATAGCTTCAATACGGAAGTCTCACTGGGTTGGAAAGGGCACCAGGAAAGCCCATCAAAAGCTTGTATATACTAGTTTATAGTATATTCTATCATATTCTGCCATATGTCAGCATTTTCCATTAACACATAAGAAAATATACGTGTCCAATAGATTTTACTCAAAAATTTATTTTACACCGCAAAACGATGAATTCTGATGAAAAAACTATTTTTCACATATTGTCTCCAAATTTCTGCAAACTGCATTAACTAGTCGAAACACGTGTATTTAGAGTGATTTACAGCAATTTGTACAACATCAATACGGTAGACTCACTGGGTAGGAAAGTGCATCACGGAAGCCCTTCAAATGCTTGTATAAACTAAAATATAGTATAATCTATCATATTTTGCCATAAATCAGCATATTCCATTAACACATAAGAAAAAACACGTGTCCAAATGACTTTACCCAAAAATTTATTTAACAACACAAAACGATAAATTCTGAAGAAAAAACAACTTTTCACATATTGTCTCCGAATTGCTTCAAAATACATTTACTAGTCGAAAAACGTGTATTTAGAGTGTTTTATAGCAATTTGTATAACTTTAATACGGTAGTCTCACTAGTTTGGAAATTGCACCACGGAAGCCCTTCAAAAGCTTGTACCACTAAAATATGGTATAATCTATCATATTCTGCCACGTCAGCATATTCCATTAACACATACCAAAAAACACGTGTCCAAAAGATTTTACTCAAAAATTTATATTACATCGCAAAACGATGAATTTTGTTGAAAAAACTATTTTTCACATATTGCCTCCGAATTGCTTCAAAATGCGTTTTCTAGTCGAAAAAATGTATTTAGAGTTTTTACAGCAATTTGTATAACTTCAATACTGTAGTCCCACTGGGTTGGAAAGGGCACCACTCAAGCCCTTCAAAAGCTTGTATACACTAGAATATAATAATAATAATAATAATAATAATAATAATAATAATAATAATAATAATAATATATTTAATGTATATAAAGTGTTACACTTATTACATTGGAATGATAATACTTATTTAAATATACATGATATGCTACTATTGGCTTAATATTAATATCATATTACTTCTTTATTATTTAAAGAAAACAGAATTGATACAAAAGTTTGATGCAATCTGTTAATGGTACTGTGAATATTTTAAAGGTATAAATAACTGTTCAAAATTTGTTTTAATCTCCCATACAGAAGCTTCTTAGTTTAAGAGCACTAACGGTGTAGTAAAAAAGTTGGTTAATTTTAAAGTTATCAAAATTTTGAATTAATGAGGTATAGTTTACTTCATTTAGAGCTTAAATATTAATGAAAGGTAATAGGTACGATATCCTGTAGGGGGTGTAAATTGAACATTCCAGGAAGAAATGGTAAAGGTTTTCCTTTTTTTGCATATTGAAAATTGTACAGTTATTTGACGCATCTAGTGTATATTTTGTTTGATTTTATTGTTAATCCACTTTTATTACATAATCGAATTTGTGCAAATATCTTGTTTTCGCAATACTAAGATTGCTCTCTAGATATTTTTCGGTATCGTATTCATTTTTTAGGTTTTTATAGTGTTCATTGTAGGATGAATTTTGAATTTTTTGTAGGTCATTTTGTTGCAAAATATATTCATATGCGTTGCAGATTTCGTCTATATCACTTTTTGTAGCATACTGATTTTCCCATATGTTATAGTACCCTAGTTTGAACAGTAATGATTTAAGTTGTGTTAACCAGTTATATTTCGGTTTATTGAGTTCGAATGAGTCTAATGCAAGGAGTCGTTCTGTAATGATGTGTGGCCATCTCGAGTTTTCCATTGTGTTCAATTTATTCCACCAGGAAAGCGCCCTTGTAACTATTGAAACTTGTACGTGCTTCATGCCTGTCTCTGCTCTCAGCATGTATATAGGTGTGTTCCGTGGACATTGTAGTATTGTCTTTATGAATTTTGTTTGAATTGTTTGGGTTTTGATATAAGAGCCCCCATATCTCTGATCCATACAAACCTGTAGCTGAGATAACTGACTGGAAGAGCTTGGGTTTTTCTTTCCAATTTTTTGATTTTCCTACAGCAAGTATTTTGTTGACCTTAGCTATTGCTGTTGTTGCTTTTGTTAGTGCGTGGTTTGTCGCTTACACACATTCTCCAGAACTTGAAAATTTTATTCCAAGATATTCGAAACTGTTTACTTCCTCAATTATGTTATACATAAAGGGAACATTTAGTTTCTTCTTGCGACCTCTGAAAAACCTTAAAATTTTGGTTTTATTTGTGTTTACTACTAGGTGGTTTTGCGTGCAATACTTTTCAAGAAGTTTTAGTTTAAATGTCACGTCCCGCGGGGTATTAGATAATAAGGCAGTATCGTCCGCGTAGGCTAACAAAATCATGTCATTTGTACCATCAATGTTTAGGCCTTGGGCTCCATTTGCTCTAAAGAAAGATTCAATGTCGTTAAGAAATATTGTAAAAAGAAGAGGGCTGAGAACCTCCCCTTGTAACACGCCTTCTGTGAGTTGTATGAAATTAGAGTTTTCATTATTATGTTTTATGCAGAATTCTGCTTTTTCGTATAATAATCTAATGACTCTTATCATCTTAACGCTCAAACCATTTTCATATAACTTAATCCACAGTTTTTGGTGGTTTATCGAATCAAAAGCACGTTTTATTTTAAGTCTACAAAAATCGCAAATGCGCTATTTCGTTTTAGCCTGATTTGAATGTGTACGGCTGTTGTTAAAGAGTATATGTTATCGATCGTGGATCTATTCTTCCGAAAACCGGACTGGAACTCATGAAGTATTTTATTTTCTTCGGCACAATTAAGAATTCTATTATTTAAAATGGATGTGAATAGTTTTGCAACAGTATTTACTAAAGCGATTCCTCGGTAATTTGGCGGGTCTCCAGTGTCGCCCTTTTTGTGAATCATAACCATTTGTATTTTGGCCCAGTCAGAGGGAAACGATTCTGAAGAAAGTATATTTTTAAATAAGTCGAGCATGTCGTGAATCCATTTGGCAGGAAGATTTAAAAAAAAAATCTGTGTTAAATTCGTCATAACTGGGTGATTAGCCAGTTTTACAGTTTTTTATGCTAGACATTAGTTCTCATAGAGAGATCGCCGAGTCTAAGTCCGGGTTATAACATCCAGAAAAAATGAGATTGGCATTTGAGTTAAGGATATTGTAGCTATAGATATTTCTGAAGAATTTTTCCCATTCTGTCAATTGAATATTATTTGCGTTGTAATTTTTTCGTCTAAGTGAATTTACTATTTTCCAAAACTGTATATTATTATGAACATTTGAGAGCAGGGAACAGATATTTTGCTCATGTATGGTTTTCTTATTTTTTAATAATTTATTAGGGGTTTAAGATTATCATCACTCCTACTTTTTCTGAAAGTTCTTAATTTTTTCATTGTAAGGCGTTTAAGTTCCAGACTTTCAGCATCGAACCAGGGTTTATTTATATTGCGATTGGGCTTATTTGATTGGATTATTTTCATCATATTTGTATCACATGCCGCAGATTTTATGACTGAGATTAAATTTTGATTTAATACATTGCTGTTGTTACTGTTAACGTAGATTTGTTGAGAATTGTTTAGATGCTCAGAGAATTCGTTTGCATTCTGATGATTAAATTTGAATTTGACATTATATATTGAAGGAAAATTGCTTATGTTGTCATTATCGTACGTAATATGAGACCCATGAACATTCAGTGCAATGTGTCCGATGCTGTGACCGGATGATGTTAGAGTAGTAATAAATTCTAAGCTTTCTACTATTTCAACGAATGATAAGTTACCCTACGCAAGGTCAATTATACTACTGCCTGTATGGCTTAAATAAGTTCTCTTACCGGTGTAATCTCCTTTGGTGCGGCCATTTAGCGTAATTAAACCTAATTGTTCCATACGTTCTGCTAGGATTTCCCCTCTTTTATTTGTTGTGTCTATATCAGTCTCTCTAATTCCATAAATACTTGGATTCTCGAATATATCGTCATATATTTGGTTCATATTGCCTATTTTAGAGTTAAAGTCGCCTAGAATAACTATATGGTATACATTATAATACACTAGAACTTCTTCTAAATATTCCATAAGTATTTGAATGCAATGTGAATCATTTAGGGTTGGGTTTAAGTAAACTATACCTATAACTAATTTGTAATTATCAAAGACGGCTTCAACAAATAGCCAAAGATTAGATTTATCTATTAAATTAAAGTTTTTAAATGTATTATTTTTAACCAGACATAAGAAACCTCCGCTTGGTCTGCCTTTTACTTTATCTTTCTTAGCTGCACAGGCGAATATTTGATTAGAATAATTTGCATAATGATTTGGCAAGGTTATGTTTTCATTAACTGTTCACGTTTCGCACAGACAGATTACATCGCCCCGTGAAAAGATTTCTATTATTTCTGAATCTAAAACAAAAATTATTCAATCCATTGGCATTCCAAAACATAATATTATTTTTTTTTGATACTAGTATTACTTGACAGCCTATTGTTTTTATAATGTTTGTTGCCATTGGGCAAGTTCAGGGTCGTGGTCAGGGTCGAAGTGGCCGAGGTCTCTGGGATCCTATTAGAGCTGTTGGTTGCTTGAGTTGAGGGGTCGAAAAAAATTCTTAATAACTTTGTCAGGCGTTTCACTTGGTTGACTGAATTTTCGGTTTTTTGAAATCGGTTTATTTGGTGTGCCCTCTGAGGTAGATGATGTTTTTTGTCTCTTTCTATCGCTCGTATCCTTATTCTTATTGTGTAATTCGGCTTTGCGTTTTTTCCATTCTTCTCTTTTTTGTTTTGATATATCATTATTAATATATATTTTGGAATCCTTAAGCTTTCTTCTGTTGTTCATAATAAGATTTTTAATTGATAAAGATGAGAGGACAGCTCTAATTGGTCTACTATAGTTAGTGTCTGTTGTTTTACGTCCAATTCTATATATTTCTATGACATCCTCCGATGATATACTTATTCGTAGGGTGGTATTGAATATATTTAGAACATTTTGTAAAAGGTTTTCTAGAGACTTCTCTTCTTCAGGGACTCCTTTTAAGATTATATTATTTTTCTTTATTTCTTGTTCGAGATATGTGATCGTTTTATCTTGTTCTTCTATTTTTTTATTTTGATTGTTGATTATTTCTTTCAGATTATCGTAGTTAGTATTTATTTGTTGAAACGAATTTTTGAGGTCTATCATTTGTACCTTTGTCTCTTCCGTGTCTTTACTAATTTTGTCTATTATATCTAGCTTATTTAATTTAGCTAATATTTCACTTTTGAATTCTGTTAATGTTTTGTTGATATCCATAGCACGTGCAGCTTTGACTAAAAACTAAGCACTTATGTGGATTTTGTAATATTTGGTGATAATTTATTAATGTTTATTTCTCTACTGATATGTAAATCGAAACACTTTCTACTTCTAAGTATACTTTAATATATGTATTTCACTTGAAATTTAGCTATCTCGCTTGTTATTTTTTAAATACAAACGATTATTTCTAATCAGTATACACCAGAATATAGTATAATCCGTCATATTCTGCCATAGGTCAGCATATTCCATTAACACATAAGAAAATACACTTGTCCAGATGATTTTATTCAAAAATTTATTTTGCACCACAAAACGATGAATTCTGATGATTTTTCACATGTTGTCTCCGAATTGCTTCAAAATGCGTTTTCTAGTCGAAAAACGTGTATTTAGAGTGTTTTACAGCAATTTGTATAACTTCAATACGGTAGGCTCACTGGGTTGGAAAGGGCACCACGGAAGCCCTTCAAAAGTTTGTATACACTAAATTATAGTATAATCTTTCATCTTTTGCCATAAGTCAACATATTCCATTAACATATAAGAAAAAGCACGTGTCCAAAAGATTTTACTGAAATATTTAATTTACACCGCAAAACGATGAATTCTGATGAATTACAATTTTTCACATTTGACTCCGAATTGCTTCAAAATGCGTTTTCTAGTCAAAAAACGTGCATTTAGAGTGTTTTTAAGCAATTTGTATAACTTCAATACTGGGTTAGAAAGGGCACCACGGAAGCCCTTCAAAAGCTTTTATACACTAGAATATAATATAATCTATCATATTCTGCCATAAGTCAGCATATTCCATTAACACATAAGAAAAAACACGTGCTTCAAAATGCGTTTTCTAGTCGAAAAACGTGTATTTGGAGTGTTTTACAGCAATTTGTCCCCGTATTTCTGCAAAATGCGTTTTCTAGTCGAAAAACGTCTATTTAGAGTGTTTTACAGCAATTTGTATAACTTTAATACGGTAGTTTCACTGGGTTGGAAAGGGCACAACGAAAGCCCTTCAAAAGCTTGTAAAGACTAAAATATAGTATAATGTATCATATTCTGCCATATATTTCATTAACACATAAGAAAAAACACGTGTCCATAAGATTTTACTAAAAAAATTATTTTACACCGCATAACGATGATTTCTGATGAAAAACTAATTTTTCACATATTGTCTCCGAATTGTTTCAAAATGCGTTTTCTAGTCGAAAAACGTGTATTTAGGGTGTTTTACGGTAGTCTCACTGGGTTGGAAAGGGCACGACGGAAGCCCTTCAAAAGCTTGTATACAGTAAAATATAGTATAATCTATCATATTCTGCCATAAGTCAACATATTCCATTAACACATAAGACAAAACACGTGTTCAAAAGATTTTACTCAAATATGTATTTTACACCGCAAAACGATGAATTCTGATGAAAAAACTATTTTTCACATATTGTCTCCGAATTGTTTCAAAATGCGTTTTCTAATCAAAAAACTTGAATTTAGAGTGTTTTACAGCAATTTGTATTATTTCAATACGGTAGTCTCACTGGGTTGGAAAGGGCACCACGGAAGCCCTTCAAAAGCTTGTATACACCAGAGTATAGTATAATCTATAATATTCTGCCATAAGTCAGCATATTCACATAAGAAAATACACGTGTCCAGAAGATTTTACTAAAAAATTTATTTTAACCCGCAAAACGATGAGTTCTGATGAAAAAACTATTTTTCACAAACTGTCTCCGAATAGTTTTAAAATGCGTTGTCTAGTCGAAAACCGTGTATTTAGAGTGTTTTACAGCAATTTGTATAACTTCAATACGGAAGGCTCACTGTTTTGGACAGGGCACCACGGAAGCCCTTCAAAAGCTTGTGTACCCTAGATTATAGTATAATCTATCATATTCTGCCATAAGTCAGCATATCCTATTAACACATATGAAAAAACCCGTGCCCAAAAGACTTTACTCAAAAATTTATTTTACAATGCAAAACTATGAGTTCTGATGAAAAAACTATTTTTCACATATTGTCTCTGAATTGCTTCAAAATGCGTTTTCTAGTCGGAAAAACGTGTATTTAGAGAATTTTACAGCAATTTGTATAAGTTTAATACGGTAGTCTCACTGGGTTGGTAAGGGCACCACGGAAGCCTTTCAAACCTTGTATACACTAAAATATAGTATAATCTATCATATTTTGTCATAAGTCAGCATATTCCATTAACACATACCAAAAAACACGTGTTCAAAAGACTTTACTCAAAAATTGATTTTACACCGCAAAACGATGAAATAACTAATTTTCACAAATTGTCTCCGAATTGCTTCAAAATGCGTTTTCTAGTCGAAAAACGTGTATTTGGAGTGTTTTACAGCAATTTGTCCCCGTATTTCTGCAAAATGCGTTTTCTAGTCGAAAAACGTCTATTTAGAGTGTTTTACAGCAATTTGTATAACTTTAATACGGTAGTTTCACTGGGTTGGAAAGGGCACAACGAAAGCCCTTCAAAAGCTTGTAAAGACTAAAATATAGTATAATGTATCATATTCTGCCATATATTTCATTAACACATAAGAAAAAACACGTGTTCAAAAGATTTTACTCAAATATTTATTTTACACCGCATAACGATGATTTCTGATGAAAAAACAATTTTTCACATATTGTCTACGAATTACTTCAAAATGCGTTTTCTTGTCGAAAAACGTGTATTTAGAGTATTATACAGTAATTTGTTTAACTTCAATACGGGAGTCTCACTGGGTTGGAAAGGGCACCACGGAAGCCCTTCGAAAGCTTGTATTCACTAAAATATAATATAATCTATCATATTTTGCCATAAGTCAGTATAATCCATTATTTTTGACACTTAAATATATTGTCCACCGCAAAATGATGAATTCTGATGAAAAAACTATTTTTCACATATTGTCTCCGAATTGCTTCAATTTGCGTTTTCTAGTCGAGAAACGTGTACTTAGAGTGTTTTACGGCAATTTGTATAACTTCAATACGGTAGTTTCACTGGGTTGGAAACGACACAACGGAAACCCTTCAAAAGCTTGTATACACTAAAGTAATAGTATAATCTAACATATTCTGCCATAAGTCAGCATAATCCATTAACACATACCAAAAAACACGTGTCCAAAAGATTTTACTCAAAAATTTATTTTACACCGCAAAACGATGAGTTCTGATGAAAAAACCATTTTTTACATATTGTCTCCGAATTGCGTCAAAATGCGTTTTCTAGTCGAAAAACCTGTATTTAGAGAGTTTTACAGCAATTTGTATAACTTCGATACGGTAGTCTGACTGGGTTGGTAAGGGCTCCACGGAAGCCTTTCAAACCTTGTATACACTAAAATATAGTATAATCTATGTATCATATCTTGCCATGACTTAGCATATTCCTTTAACACTTACCAAAAAACTATATTTCACATATTGTCTCCGAATTGCTTCAAAATGCGTTTTTTAGTCGAAAAACGTGTATTTAGAGTGTTTTACAGCATTTTGTATAACTTCAATACGGTAGGCTCCCTCTGTTGGAAATGGCACCACGGAAGCCCTTCAAATGCTTGTAACACTAAAATATGGTATAATCTATCATATTCTGCCATAAGTCAGAATATTCCATTAATACATACCAAAAAACACGTGTCTAAAAGATTTTACTCAAAAATTTATTTTACACCGCAAAACAATGAATTATGATGAAAAAACAATTTTTCACATGTTGTCTCCGAATTGCTTCAAAATGCGTTTTCTAGTTGAAAAACGTGTATTAAGAGTGTTTTACAGCAATTTGTATAACTTGAATACGCTAGGCTCACTGGGTTGGAAAGGGCACCACGGAAGCCCTTCTAAAGTTTGTATACACTAAAATATAGTATAATCTATCATATTCTGCCATAGGTCAACATATTCCATTAACACATAAGAAAAAACACGTGTCCAAAAGATTTTACTCACAAATTTATTTAACACCGCAAAACGATGAATTATGATGAAAAAACTATTGTTCACATATTGTCTCCGAATTGCTTCCAAATGCGTTTTCTAGTCGAAAAACCTGTATTTAGAGTGTTTTACAGCAATTTGTATAAGTTCAATACGGTAGACTCACTGGGTTGAAAAGGGCACCACGGAAACTCATCAAAAGCTTGTATGCACTAAAATATATTATAATCTATCATATTGTGCCATAAGTCAGCAAATTCCATTAACACATAAGAAAAAACACGTGTCCAAAAGAATTTACTCTAAAATTTATTTTACACCGCAAAACGATGAATTCTGATGAAAAAACAATTTTTCACATATTGTCTCCGAATTGCTTCAAAATGCGTTTTCTAGTCGAAAAACGTGTATTTAGAATGTTTTACAGCAAGTTGTATAACTTCAATACGGTAGTCTCACTGGGTTGGAAAGGGCACCACGGAAGTCCATCAAAATCTTTTATACACTAAAATATAGTATAATCTATCATATTTTGCCATAAGTCAGCATATTCCATTAACACATAAGAAAAAACTCGTGTCCAAAAGACTTTACTCAAAAATTTATTTAACACCACAAAACGATGATTTCTGATGAAAAAACAATATTTCACATTTGTATCCGAATTGCTTCAAAATGCATTTTCTAGTCGAAAAACGTGTATTTGGAGTGTTTTACAGCAATTTGTATAACTTCAATGCTGTAGGTCCGCTGAGTTGGAAAGGGCACCACGGAAGCCTTTCAAAAGCTTGTATACACTAAAATATAGTATAATCTATCATATTCTGCTATAAGTCAGCATATTCCATTAACACATAAGAAAATTTAATATATTTATTATATTATATTATATCAAAGTAAAAGTTGTTTCATACAAGTGAATAAAATAAGGGTACAAGTGCACATTTAAATTATAATATATTTTGTTTATGGGTAAGCGTATATTTTATTTATATATCCCGAACGCAATCCTACAAACACAACAAGAGGCGACGAGGAAATTTTACGGAACCACGAGTTCAAAGAATCACAAGTTACAATGCCGGACGAGCCATCAGTACAACCACGACCTACGCATACGGTTCAAACTGTATTTAATATCGAAATGGTCGATACCACGCGCACAAAATTCGATCGTTGGGTAAAACGATTGGAAAGCGCATTCCGAGTTTTCCACGTGCCAGGAGACATGTGGGCGGCGTACCTACTACACTATACGGCCCAGATGCATTCGACGTCCTCTACGATAAGCTGTCCCCAGAAGACCCACACAGCAAGACCTACGACGCCCTGGTGAAGCAAATGCAGTCGCACTACTCACCACAACCACTGGAAATTGCCGAGAACTTCCGTTTTCACCAACGAAAACAGTTTGAAGGTGAATCAGTTTCCGATTACTTTACATCATTACAAAAATTAGCTATAAATTGTAAATTTGGAACGTATCTTAAAACTGCTTTAAGAAATCAATTGGTTTTAGGACTCAGATCCGAAAAAATACAAAGTAGATTATTAGAATCGAAAGATTTAACTTTAGACAAAGCTTTAGAACTCGCAACAAGCATGGAGCTTTTAACTTGTGATGCAGCCCAATTGCATAGATCAATAAATGCAAATGTTAATACAATTAATATTCCAAAGCCTAAACAGAAAAATGCGAACCAAAAAATTAGTTTTAATACACATCATAAAAATGTAAATAAAAGTAGAACACATGATACAAAGATAAAATGTTACAGGTGCGGATGGCAATCGCATTTGGCAGACAAATGTAATAAGAAAAATGTTGTTTGTAATTTCTGCCAAATATGAGGGCACCAAAGCAAGGAGAGCGGTGGCTGGAGCAAACCAACTCGAAGAGGTGGAGGAAATCCTGTCTGTCAATGCTGGACATACTGGACTCAGAGATAAATTCAGAACCGACATTGAAGTTGATGGTAAGACAGTAAATTTTGAAATTGATAGTGGTGCAGCAGTCAGTCTCATTAGTTTGAAATATTGTAAAAAAATGTTCAATCACTTAAAAATTGTACCATCGCCTTTGAAATTGGTTAGTTTATGTCAAAAACAATTGCATGTTGAGGGATATATTTTGGTGGTAGCTAAAATTAACGGAATTTCAAAGAAATTAAATTTATACGTTGTTAAAATGGACAAAGAGCCATTACTTGGTAGACAATGGATACGACAGTTAAATATAAATTTAGAAAACATTTCTCGTTTCTATAAGTGAAAGTAGTCCAGAATTACAAACAATCTTGGATAAATATTCAAATGTTTTTGAGAATAGTATTGGTAAAATATCAGGAATACAAGCAACACTTAAATTACGTGAAAATACCCAACCAGTTTTCATTAATTTCAAATGTTGAACAAGATATAGATTTGCTAGTGGAACAAGGTATTCTTAAAAAAGTAGAGCATTCCGACTGGGCAACCCCAGTAGTACCCGTAGTAAAGTCAAACGGCCGTATTAGACTATGCGGTGACTTTAAAATATACGCTTACGCATAAAGAACTTTACGAATGTTCTAGATTGTTATACGGAATTGCTAGCGCGCCTGCCATTTGGCAACGCGAAATTGAAACAATACTTAAAGATATTCCCGGGACTACAGTATTCCTAGATGATATTAAATTTACTGCTCCAAATGATCAAGAACACTTAAAACGGTTAGAATTAGTTTTAGCTCGTTTAAATAAATATAATATAAAAGTAAATTTAAATAAATGTCAATTCATGACTGATATGATTGAATATAGCGTATATAATATTGATAAACGTGGGATACATAAAACCAAATCAAAAATAGATGCAATTCAGAATGCTGCACGTCCAAAAAATGTAACAGAATTACGCGCGTTTATTGGATTAGTAAACTATTACGGACGATTTTTCAAAGACTTGAGCACAGTTCTATAACCTTTAAACCAATTACTTAAGAAAAATTCGCAGTTCGAATGGAACGCATCTTGTGAACAATCATTTCAGAAAATTAAGACAGAAATTCAATCTTCGAAAATTCTAGCACATTATGATCCGCGGTTACCGCTTGTACTGGCCACAGATGCTAACCCTTACGCTGCGGGTGCCGTACTGTCGCATATTTATCCGGACGGCACCGAACGTTCCATACAGTTTGCTTCTCAAACTTTAAATGTTACGCAACAAAAATATCCTCAAATTGATAAGGAAGCATACGCCATTATTTTCGGAGTAAAAAATTTTTTTCAATATTTATATGGAAATTGCTTTACCTTGATTACGGACCATAAACCCTTAATACAGATTTTTGCTCCTAATAAAGGACTACCTGTACTGACCGCTACAAGAATGCAGCATTACGCAATCTTTTTACAAGGTTTTCATTATAACATTAAATATCGAAACACTAACTTACACGGGAACGCAGACGCCATGTCAAGACTGCCCTTAAAATCAGAAAATTTAAATAAACTTGATGAACCTGATTGTTTTGAAATAAGCCAAATAGAAATTTTGCCAATTAATTTTGATGTACTAGTTAAAGAAACTGCTTCAGATCCTGAGATGAAACCCTTTTTAACAGGACTGCAAAAAGGTAAAATTATACCGAAACATAAATGATTCGGAATTGATCAAACTGAATTTACATTACAAAACGGTTGTATTTTGCGCGGCTCAAGAACAGTTATACCATATACGTTGCGCAAACGTGTATTGCAAGAATTACATTGTAAGGTAAAATAATTAACACTTGGCTAAATTTCACAAAATAAAGTTTATTATCTTTACCGTGATTTCGGCTTTTACGCCATCTTCAGAAGACTGAGAAATGTACAAGAGAACTACATGAATATATATACAAAGACACAGGTATAAGATTATAAACTAAGTTGTTGGAGTCTTGGGAATACCATCTTAAGGGATCAACAAAAATTCCCTTTCGATAATATTTCCAAAATATCCGAGTGGAGAACATCTGTTTGGTCATTCATCAGTTTCTTATTGCGTTTAATGGCTTTGTCTATTTCAAATGTTTCCAAGAAATTTAATTTCGAACATTTTTTTCTTTTCTAAATGTAAAATTTTTAAATTTTTATTGAACAGTTATGGTTGTTTTCAAAAAAATGTGTGGCTAGATTAGAATCTGATTTTTTATTTTTCCAAGATCTCGTATGTTCATTAAACCTAATGAGGAAACTTCTACCCGTTTGACCAATATATTTATATTCACACATGTCACACTGGATTCCATATACACCTGATTTGTCTAGAACATTTTTTGTATAAATTTTGTTGTTGATTAGCTTACTTAGAGTATTGTTATTGTAATAGGCCGGTTTAATATTGGTGTCTCTAAATTTATTTATAATATCTCTATTGATTTTGCCTACAAAGTAGACTTACTTACTTAATCCTGCACCTTTCTACCCTCACGGGTGTAAGGCGTTCCCCCGGCTTGCGGGGGAGGGGGTTGAGTTCTGGTTCGTTGGTCTTCTCCATATTTGTTTCCACTCTGCTCTATCTTGTGTTGCTGTCTTCGTTTCTTCCCAAGTTAAACCTCTTCTTTGCGCTGCCTCCTTTACTTCTTCCAGCCACGTTCTTCTTGGTCGTCCTCGTGGTTTCTTTCTTCCAATTTTTGCTTCAAACACTTTTTTAACTATTCTCTCCTCTCCCATTCTTTCTACATGCCCATACCATCTCATCTGTCCTTCTGCTATCTTATCTTCTATTGCTTTTACTTTTAAGTTTTGTCTGTGGGTTGTGTTTTCAATTCTGTCCAGTCTTGTTTTCCCCTCTATTTTTCTCAAGAACCTCATTTCGATAGCCGTAATTTTTTCTTTTTGTCTTTGCGTTAATGTCCATGTTTCAGCTCCGTGTATGAGTATAGGTGTCACTACTTTCTTAAATATTTGTACTCTGGTCTCTTTCCTAAGAAGCTGTGTTTGATGCTATTGAATATTTTGCCTCCTGTTGTTCTTCTTTCTTTTATTTCTTCATCAAATCTTCCATCTTCTGAGATCATTGACCCCAGGTATTTAAATTTTTGGACTTGCTGTAGATTTTCATTTTTTAGTTGTATCGTGTGGTGTTGTTCATTTCTTCCTAGTATCATGGTTTTCGTTTTTTTCTTTATTGATCTTCATGTTTAATTTTTGTAGCACTTTGTCATATATTTCTATATTCCTTGTTAAGGTTTTTTCGTCTTCTGCTATGATGACCATGTCATCTGCATAGCATAGTTCTGCTATTTCCACTCTTCTCAATTTCCAATGTCCTATGTAGTATTTCTTTACTTCTTTCTTTGTCTCTTTTATTCCTTCGTCAAGAATTAGCGTAAACAGAAGCGGGCTCAAAATGCATCCTTGTCTTACTCCGGCTGTAGTTTCAAATGTATTGGAGGTCTCATGTTTCACTCTTACATAGCTCTTAGTCTTTGAATATAGGCTCTGAATTCCTGTTATTAACGTATTTGATATTCCCCTTTTTCTTAGCGTTTTCCTTATGTCTTCTCTATTACACGTTACTTACTTAAAAATTTATTTTACATCGCAAAACGATGAATTATGATGAAAAAAATATTTTTCATATATTTTCTCCGAATTGCTTCAAAATGCGTTTTGTAGTCGAAAACGTGTATTTAGAATGTTTAACAGCAATTTGTTTAACTTCAGTACGGTAGTCTCACTGGGTTGGAAAGGGCCCCACAGAAGCACTTCAAAAGCTTGTACACACTTAAATAATAGTATAATCTAACATATTCTGCCATAAGACAGCATATTCCATTAACACATACCTAAAAACACGTGTCCAAAAGATTATACTCAAATATTTATTTTACACCGCAAAATGGTGAATTCTGATGAAAAAACTATTTTCACATATTGTCTCCGATTTCTTCAATATGCGTTTTCTAGTCGAAAAACGTGTATTTAAAGTGTTTTACAGCAATTTGTATAACTTCAATACGGTAGTCCCACTGGGTTAGATAGGGCACCACGGAAGCCCTTCCAAAGGTTTTTATACACTAGAATATAGTATGATCTATCATATTCTGCCATGATTCAGCATATTCCATTAACACATAAGAAAAAACATGTGTCCAAAGATTTTACTCAAAAATTTATGTTACACCGCAAAACGATGAATTCTGATGAAAAAACCATTTTTCACATATTGTCTCTGAATTGCTACAAAATGCGTTTTCTAGTCGAAAAACGTGTATTTAGAGTGTTTTACAGCAATTTGTATGACTTCAAAACGGTAATCTCACTGGGTTGGAAAGGGCACCACGCAAGCCTTTCAAAAGCTTGTATACACTAGAATATAGAATCTATCATAGTCTGCCATAAGTCAGCATATACCATTAACACATTCACAAAAACACGTGTTCAAATGTATTTACTTAAATATTTATTTTACACCGCAAAACGATGAATTCTGATGAAAAAACTATTTTTCATATATTGCCTCCGAATTGCATCAAAATGCGTTTACTAGTCAAAAAACGTGTATTCAGAGTGTTTTACAGCAATTTGTATAACTTAAATACGGTAGTCTCACTGGGTTGGAAAGGGCACCACGGAAGCCCTTCAAAAGCTTGTATACACTAAAATATAGTATAATCTATCATATTCTGCCACAAGTCAGCATATTCCATTAACACATAAGAAAATACACGTGTCCAAAAGATTTTACTCAAAAATTTATTTTACACCGCAAAACGATGAATTCTGATGAAAAAACTATTTTTCATATATTGCCTCCGAATTGCTTCAAATTGCGTTTTCTAGTCGAAAAACGTATATTTAGAGTAATTTACAGCAATTTGTATAAGTTCATTACGGTCGTCTTACTGGGTTGGAGAGAGGACCATATAAGCCTTCAAAAGCTTGTATACACTAAAATATAGTATAATCTATCATATTTTGCCATAAGTCAGCATATTTCATTAACACATACCAAAAAACACGTGTCTAAAAATTTTACTCAAAAATTTATGTTACACCGCAAAACGATGAATTCTGAAGAAAAAACTATTTTTCACATATTGTCTCCGAATTGCTTTAAAATGCGTTTTCTAGTCAAAAAACGTGTATTTAGAGTATTTCACAGCAATTTGTATAACTTCAATACGGTAGTCTCACTGGGTTGGAAAGGGCACCACGGATGTCCTTTAAAAGCTTTTATACACTAGAAAATAGTATAATCTATCATATTCTGCCATAAGTCAGCATATTCCATTAACACATAAAATAAAAACGTGTCCAAAGGTTTTATTCAAAAACTTATTTTACACCGCAGTAGGTATACAGTGGGGATTCTGGACCACTGGATGGCATGTGTTCATCGACATCTACCATGGGGGTTATATTTTGATACATGGGGTAGTTCTTTAGCAACTTTTTGTGTGTTGAGGAGTAGTTCTTTGGCAACCCTTATGTGTTTTAAAGGTTGAGGGTTGTGGCTTTGTAAATGAAAACATGTTATTGACACAAGAACATCACCCTACTGCTGGTGATAGTGTTTTATCAGTGAGGACAGGATGTTTGTTTCACTGCACGTCTATCCGGTGTGATAGTGTTTTATCAGCAAGGACAGGATGTTTGTTGTGTTTAATTAGCGTTACAGCGGATGTGTGGCGTTGATATGAAATGTTGGTGATAATTTTTTTCCAAGAATTTTTGCAGGAAATGCTGTGATATTGTAAACTGCACGTGTGTCCTGTGATAATTTTTTATCAACAAGGACAGGATGTTTACTGCTGCAGTGTTGGTGATAAATTTTTTCCAATTTTAACAGGATGTACTCGTATTGTGATACTGTATCTGCACGTGTTTCCTGCTATAATGTTTTATCAACAAGGGACAGGATGCTTGCTGATATGAATTGTTGGTGATAATTTTTTCCAAGAATTTTAAAAGGAAGTGGTGCGATACTGTATCTGCATGTGTTTCCTGTGATAATGTTTTATCAACAAGGACAGGATGTTTGCTGATATGAATTGTCGGTGATAAATTTATTCCAAGAGTTTGTACAGGATGTGCTGCGATACTGTATCTGTAAGTGTTTCCTGTGATAATGTTTTATCAACAAGTACAGGATGTTTGCTGATATGAATTGTCGGTGATAAATTTATTCCAAGAATTTTTACAGGATGTGCTGCGATACTGTATCTGCACGTGTTTTCTGTGATAATGTTTTATCAACAAGTACAGGATGTTTGCTGATATGAATTGTGGGTGATAAATTTATTCCAAGAATTTTTACAGGATGTGCTGCGATACTGTATCTGCACGTGTTTCCTGTGATAATGTTTTATCAACAAGTACAGGATGTTTGCTGATATGAATTGTCGGTGATAAATTTATTCCAAGAATTTTTACAGGATGTGCTGTAATACTGTATCTGCGTGTGTTTCCTGTGATAATGTTTTATAAACAAGTACAGGATGTTTGCTAATATGAATTGTCGGTGATAAATTTTTTCCAAGAATTTTTACAGGAAGTCCTGTGATACTGTATCTGCACGTGTTTCATGTGGTAATGTTTTATCAACAAGTACAGGATGTTTGCTGATATGAATTGTCGGTGATAAATTTATTCCAAGAATTTTTACAGGAAGTTGGTGTGATATTGTTATTTGCCCGTGTTTTCTCTGATAGTGTTTTATCAACAAGTTTAAAAGGAGGAAAATAAAATATGTGTGGAGGAATTGGAACTAATAAGAGAGGGAAGTTGGTTTTTTTTAATTGGCTTGGGTGTTGGTGGTGATGGTCACTGTTTTGATATATGATGTTAATAAAGTGGATTGGCGGGGGCGGGGGCTGTGGCGGGGCTTGTTGAAAAATGTAATAAAAATAAATAAAAATATATTTAAATATAAATTACTTGTTTTTTATTATAACTTTATTAAAATACAAAATAATTAAACATATGTTAATAACTAAATACAGTAACAGTTATACATAATACACTCGATGGTAGAATTAATATTCAAATTTTATTTTGTTCATGGATCCTACTTTTCCTTCATACTATAAAAATAATTGTTTTTTCTGCGCCAGTTGATTCATCATGTTTAATTGTTCTTCAGTTATATTGTCGAAACTCGATGGTAGAAATATTACATAATCCTCCAGTTCAACCAGTACAACAGTTGATCTGAACTTTGTTTTAACTTTTTTTACTGATACTATTAATAGTTTTATATTTTCCGGCAAATCATTTATAGATTTTGATATTTTTATTTCTACTAAATTATTTAGCTCATTGGCAACATTTTCAACTGAAGACGTTTTTATAGCAAATATCTGAACTAAACTGTTCACAACAACAAAACTTTTTGATTAGTGAATGCTTAAGTTTATATACTCGTTCTTATCACTTATTTTATCTTTACAGCAAACACACATTCTGTCCTGCGCTTGCTGAAAACAAGCTTCCTTTGATAAAAATTATTATCAGATTTATATGTGATGTGCTGTATCTGCACGTGTTTCCCGCGATAATGTTTTATCAACAAGGACAGGATCTTGTAATAGTAATAACAAAACATTTTTATGTAAATATTGTTTTATTTAATTACACAATATTACATAATTTGTACAATATTTATTAAAGGGAATTATTTAACAATATTATCATAAATTCATTTTAATATACGAGCCCTGCGCCAAAAGAATTTGCCTACATCCCTTCTCTTTACAAGGTAGCTACACATTTATTAATTATAATAGCGCATTTTATGTAAGCAATTTATTAACTCTAATAATATAAAAGTAAGTTTCGGAATAATAAATGATTAAGTGTAAACAATTTCTTTTTATATGAAAAATGATAATAAATAGATGTGCGCGAATTCTTTTGGCGCAGGGCTCATATTTACTAAAACAATTGGACATTTGTATGTTCTTGTACATTTTTATTTGTTTTAAATTCCAATCTTATATCAACATTACCCGATTTCAATATCTCACTCTGATGAGAACAATCTATGCCTACCAGCGGTGCTGTATTGATAAATTCATGAGGGGTAAATATAGGCTCACATGGCCGTTCATAGTAAGACATCTGAAATTGAGTGTACATTTTATATAAAATGGTTTAATGGTTATTTTTAATATTTAAATTCAAGTAATCGTACGGGTACATATCTAAATTTAAATGCAACTTAATATTACTCAAATTACAGTGATCAAATTTACTCATGTCCTTATTATGCTTATTTTTGCGATCTGTCTGAAATCTAACAATAATAAAACGACTATTAACTGTTCTAATTCTTATTCAACATTAGTTTTACTTATCCAGCTATTGTGTTTATTATCGAATCCAAGCCATTTAACAAATACCATATCTCCCTTTCTTTTTAGAACTTTTTCAACAAGATATACATTAGGATACTTTACTCTTTGTAATTCATATTCAAAAAATCCCCCTTTTATTATGTGTCCAAACTGATCTTTAAGAATATATGTAGTAGGATTTGTTATTTGAGTCGAATGTACATTAAAAATTTTATTAGACCAATTAGGAGTATAACCTTTTACAAAAGCCCCTCTATATTTGCTTACACAAAATCACCTACTTTAAATTTTGCTTTTCCAAACATTTTAATATTACTGTAAACAGTGTTAATAAGTAATTTTTCATACTTTGTGCTGACATCAATAGGTTTCATATTAATAGTTCTGTTTTTTGTATTATTGTACTTTTTTGTAATTTTAGGTAATAAAGTCAACCACTTATATGTACCTTGTAAACTAAACTCTTTCCACATCATTGATTTTATGGTACGATTGACTCGCTCAACAACAGATGCTTTTTTTGTACTATAACTCGAATAATGATTAATATTATATTTACTCATTAAATTTTGAAAATTTTAATAATAAAATTCTTTTCCGAGATCAGTTTGTAAATTTTGAGGAATTCGATCACTACTAAGCAAAATACTTTTCACAGCAGCTGAAATTTCAGAACCTGTTTTGTTTTTTACGGGCTTGGTCCACAAAAATTTGGAAAATACATCAATAACAACTAAAATGTAGCGATAGCTTTTATTTATTCTAGCGTAAGGAATCATTTCAACCAAATCAGCTTGAAATAAGTCATCTATTCCTTTTGTGATTACACGTCTTCTGTGAAAATGCACTCGCGCTGGTCTATGTAATTCTTTTACAATTTCACGTTTAATATTTGACATAATTAACAGGTGTTTCCAAAACAATTGCCATATATAAATCACTAGTTTTTAAGCCTATAAGACCGGGATATATTATCAATTTATTCCCCTTTACAACATGTTTATTAACTATTATTGAAATACGGGGATTGTCATTAATTCGGTAGTTTAGTCGCTCCTTGGGAATATTTAAATTAATTTGAATTATTTTACCTGTGCACGGTAAATTGTAAAAAGAAAACTTTAAACTATTTATTATATTATAAGTATCTCCTTGTAGTTTTAATTTTAAATTAATTACAATGGTGGATTTTAAATTATTTTTTAATTTAGATAATTCTATTTGGAAATAACTTTTTAGTATATTTACTAGCGTAAACTCGGCTACGCCGAGTATACCCTAGGGCTCCGCCAATAGTGTTTTATAATAGTTTTACGTATGTCCAATCCGTCTAGGAACAATTTAAACGCAACGTGCTAACGTTAAGAGTCCCACCCAAACTGCTCACGCAACCTGTCCACGCAACCTGCCCACCCAAAATGCCCACGCAACCTGCCCACGCAATCTGCCCACTCAATCTACACACGCAACCTGCCCACCCAAACTACCCACGCAACATGCCCACGCAACATGCCTCCCTTAACTGATTTTGACATTTCTGCATGACCTATCATTTGATACCAAACACGAAATGGTTCTGACAACTTTAAGCAAAAAACAAAAGTCAATCGAACTGTCAAACTTTTGACATTTCTGCATGGCAGTCCTTGACGAACCCTCTCATTTGATACCAAACACGACATGTTTTTGACAACTTTAAGCAAAAAACAAAAGCCGATCGAGCTGTTAAATTTTTGACATTTTTGTAAGACAGCCCTTGACGTTACCTTTCATTTGATACCAAACACGACATGATTCTAACAACTTTAAGGAAAAACAAAAGCCGATCGAGCTATCAAATATTTGACATTTCTGCATGACAGCCCTTGACGATACCTCTCATTTGATACCAAACTCGACATAATTCTAAAAACTTTAAAGCAAAAAACAAAAGGCGATGAAGCTGTCAAATTTTTGACATTTCTGCATAGCAGCCCTTGACGAACCCTCTCATTTGATACCAAACACGACATGGTTCTAACAACTTTATGCAAAAAACAAAAGCCGAGCGAGCTGTCAATTTTTTAACATTACTGTATAGCAGCCCTTGACGTTACTTATCATTTGATACCAAACACGACATAGTTTTGACAACTTTAAACAAAAAACAAAAGCCGATCGAGCTGTCAAATATTTGACATTTCTGCATGGCAGCCCTTGACGTTACCTTTCATTTGATACCAAACACGACTTGGTTCTGACAACTTTAAGCAAAAAACTAAAGCCGATCAAGCTGTCAAATTTTTGACATTTCTGCATGACAGCCCTTGACGTTACCTTTCATTTGATGCCAAACACGACATGGTTCTGACAACTTTAAACACAAAACAAAAGACGATGGGGCTTTGAAATTTCTGACATTGTAATATTTGTTTTTTACTTAGTTATTTATGGGATGTTTGGCAACACTTTGGAAATACATGAATCACAGACATGAACCTTCAAAAAATTTAATTTTTAAATATAATGTTTTAGGTCTTTTAAACTACTATGGAATAACCGCCCATTACCATAATGTATGTTCATGAATTTAACTTTTTTCAAAATGTCCTTATTTTATAAATAATTCCATTTAAATGTTCTCATTGACACGTCAAAGAAACGTTTTTCGTCTTAAATTTTTCAAAGAAGACTAAATTTTTGATTTCAAATTGTTTCAAAAAGCCAAAATACGACCTTTAAAAATGTTTTACACAAAAACTATGCACCGTACAGAAAAATGACCTATTACTAGAAAATCAAGTTGAGTTATTCTCTACATCCCAGAAAAATTTTCATTAAAATCACTCGCACCGTTTAAGCTGTAGAGACGAATAAAATTTCCCCGATCGTCGTGATGAATTCAATATAGTGAATCTATCCGTTTAGAATAAAAGATTTAGTTTATATAACCTAATTCTAATTCTTTAATTTCTTGTACAAAAGGTAATAAATTATTAGCATATTTTTTAGTTTTGTGATACTCAATATGACGTCCGAACTTGTCAAGTATCATTACTGAAATGTTGCTATTTTATAACACCCGCTACTTTTAATTCCTCAATTATGGATATATTTTCGTTATCATGACCTGTATGACCGGCATCACGTGATGCAATTAAAAGACGCAGTCTACTAACTAATTCATTCACTTTATCCCAGTATACATACTCCACTCTTTTTTTGGTTAATTTTTTAAATAACTTCCACCTGAGATGGAACTTGGTTTTTTAGATATTGAACTTATATATTTTAAAGCTGGACTTCCACCTGACGTAGAACTTGGTCTTTTGGAAATTGAACTTATTTTTTGGAAGCTGGAACAACTTTTTCTGAGGGTCTAACATTCGGGCAATAATGGAAGTATACTTTTGAGACCTATTTCCCGCAACTTGCTCGCTGTCACTATAATTTCGACGGGCAGCGTTTGTCTTTTTTACAATATCAACATAATACGATCGATCTCTGTATACTCTATTGGCTGTTTTTTAAATAAGAGCTCATATAAACCTGGTGTTCAAATATACGTTAAATCTTGTATAACTATATCCCTACCCACAATTTTTAACTCAGAATCACCTATAAAAAATTTATCAGTGCTTACATCAAGACGCACGCCATATTTAAAATCAAATGAATCTTTGTCATCTGTTACCATCTCTTCCACGTATTGTCGAGGTAATGGATCGTACTGGTCTAAATACTCTGTAAATGAGGGGTCCTGAGTTAAATTCAAAATATCCTCTCTAGTTAACGATGGATGAACTTCAGTCATGGATGATTGATTTTCAATAAATACTTCATTATCATCACCACCATTCTCGTCCATTGATTCTGCCACTACACTTGTTTCTAAAAATTTAGGGTCTAATAAAGTTTCATTTTTGTCAGATATTTTTTCCTTTCATTTTTGTTAGATATTTTGTCTTCCTCCTTTACTTCTTTTTTTGTATCAGTTTTGACTTCTTGTTTTACATTGGCCATTGGTAAATGAACTGCCATATCTTTTATAGATTTGACTATTGGTTTATACTGCGATTCTAACTCAATTTTTCTATGTAATGCACCAAGCCCAAGATTTTTAAGCTTCTGTTTAATAATATTTCGGGTGTTAATTATATCTTTTGTTAATTTTTTATTCATTTTTAATTTGGGCTCAATAATGTCAAACTAATATACAGTTATTAGTGATATTGGTTGAAGTGAAAAGTAAAATGGGTAAAAAAAAAAACAGATCTGGTAGCTGTATAAACAGCTGATAACCAGATAAAAAGCTATTACTTGTAGAAACAGGTATAAACAGATCGGATAGCTAATAACCAGGTAAAAGCAGATCTGGTAGCTGTATAAATAACTCAAAAACAGGTAGGGCTTAATTTCAATCAGTTCCTGTTCCATATGTTTATTGTGTTGTAGCTAACCAGTAACTGAAGCGTCTTAGCTCATGGCACTGTTATTTGCTACAATATGCTGATCAAATCCTAAGCGATAACGCCCGCTATTTATCTCGCTTTCGTTGTCAATAACTACAAACCCATACTTATTATACCAGCAAAAAGAACAGAGGTCCTTAAACTTTTCATATGGCATATCTGTATTTACATGATCAGTATATATATGTTTTAAATTCATATTATCTTGTTTAAATTATATTAATAGGTTAACATTATCGCGTATAAGATGTTTGGGAATTCTGGTGTATGTCTGACATAAATAAAAACAATCTATAGCCTTATGGCGACCCATAGAAAAGTATTCTCTACTTACTTCCTGTTTATCGCAAGCTACATTATCAAATATAAACACAGAGTTGCATTGCGCATTACACGGCTTCTCAATATCTACGTTTTCATTATATGCAAAGTAACCTATTTCTTCAATAGGTTCTAGTAACATTTCTAAATACTTATATTTAGGTTGAAATAATGATTTTGAATATATATAAACATTTGAAAAACATAGACCATTTTTATGCTCCAAAAGTGCAATCATAACATTTGTTTTAACGCATCCAGAAGGACCTGCTATAATACTCGGTAACAACGTATTATGACGCGGCACATAACTAGCACTAGTAAAATCATAATTCTTAACCTCAAAGTCATTACTTTGTTTTAAGGTCTGCATTTTCATATAATTAAATGTGCAAACGTTACTACAGCACTGTACGTCACTGACTGCGGAAGAGGTAAGACTTGCGCTACTTAAACGATCATGATGAGGGTGCAAAAAAAAGAAATCTAACGGAAGTTTGTCATTCCAACATATAGTTAATAGAGCGCGAAAAGCAATCAATACAAAAACTAACTCAGATATAAATAAATCTGCAAAAATCTCTTTCCGTACAGTTAAAAAAATAAAGCAAAAAACAAAAAATCCAAGAGTTGTATCTGTATCGAAAACCGGAGGGTTCCTTCCGTTAATTCCAATTTTTGCTGGCTTGAGTGCTCTAGGTGCACTTGGAGGGGGAGCTGCGGGTATTGCAAAAGCTGTTAATGACGCACAAGTGCCACAAACAATTAAAAGAAGCTCACCGCTATAATAAAATTATCGAAGCCATCGCCATGGGTAAAGGTCTCTACTTAAAACCATATAGAAAAGGACTTGGGCTATATTTAAAAAAAAAAACTTCTCATAGAATTACCATCGCGGGCATTAAGTAATATTGATCTTCTAAAATATGTAAAAGAACTGATTCCATTTTTTAAAGGGGTATTTATGAGAAACAATTTGCCTATAAAAATAAATCGTAATGAATGCGCCATTGTTAATTTGGATAGCAGTAATGGATCGGGGTCGCACTGGGTTGCTTATAAAAACGGAATAATTTAGTTATGTATTTTGACAGTTATGGAAACCTAGCGCCACCAAAGGAACTAGTTAGTTATTTTAGAAACTTTTGTTCGATACACTATAATTACAGTAAATACCAACCTAATAATAGTGTTAAATATGGTCATTTACGTTTAGCATTTCTATATGAAAAAATATGATTCCCCTTCAGTATTAATTGAACCATTATGTCACACACATTTAAGCTTTATGGTAATAATTCAATTATAACTAAAACCTTTCATCCACCGGTTGCACTCGACGATAATTCGGAATATGTTCTTGGTTTAATAAGTTTTGAAGTTTATAATTCTATACCAAATATTGTAAATAATAAATTTTATATTGGTAATCATACAATTATTATTCCAGAAGGTTCTTACGAAATTGAAGATATAAATAAATTTTTAAACAAAAAGTTAAATGAAGATACTGAATTAAACATAGTAGCAAATAATAATACTCTTAAGTGTGAAATTGAAAGCAATAAGGAGATAAATTTTGTACCAAAGGATTCAATCGGTAATATTCTAGGGTTTAAACCTCGTCAATTAGAGGCTAATAAATTACATGAATCTGACAACCCTGTTTCTATAATTAAAGTGAATGCGGTGTGTATTGAGTGTAACATAACTACAAATTCTTATTCAAATAGTAAAAATAAGCATATAATTCATGAAATTTTCCCGCGCGTCCCGCCAGGATTCAAAATTATAGAGACTCCAAATCAAATAATCTATTTACCAATTAACACGCGAATAATAGATACTTTAACCCTTCAAATAGTTGACCAAGACGGAAAGTTGATTAATTTCAGAGGCGAACTCATTACGGTAAGACTACATCTTAAAAAACAAAATGGTAATAATTTTTAATCATACTGCTCGCAAGCATATAAATACCGCTAAAAACTATAATTGCATTATTCAGAAAAAGGGTGTTAAAGGATTGACACCTATTAATTATCACTTGGGTTTAAAGTTCAATCTGGATAAAATAAAAGGAAAAAGCGAATAAAAGCAATTATTATTTAAATTGGAGATTGTTATAAAGTCAAAAAAAAAATATTCATCAAAATGAACGGTAATGTATTGAACGTGTCAGACAAATCAGTAATGCTGAAAAGCACACGGATCAACCGTATGCTTCCACAACTTTAAACGATAATGATGAAATTCGCATTCCAATACAGCAACAAGACTTGTACACTCTACCGTAGAATAGTTTACTTTATATTGAGCGTAAACTCCTCACGCATGATAATAAAGTATCAAACACTGCTAAATTAATTAACAATGCATTTGCATTCCTATTTAGTGAAATTCGATATGAAATTGGAGGAATAGTAATAGATAGAGTTCGAAATCCAGGAATAACTTCATCTATGAAGGGCTACGTCTCTTATATATATAAATATAAATTAGAGTAAACGTTTACAAAATGCTGGTTTGTTACCTTTGGGTGATACAAAACAAATAGTTGATAGCCACGGCAATTTTAATGTATGTATCCCTCTCAAGATGCTCTTAGGATTTTGCAAAGATTTTAAAAAAATTATCCTAAATTTACAACAAGAATTAGTTCTCATACGAAGCAACACTGATGTGAATGCAATTGAAAACAGCGTCGCCAGTGAAAATATGGAAATTGAATTAAGTAAAGTTCACTGGAAAATTCCACATATATCGGTAGCCGAAGCTGAGCGACTAATACTTATGAAGTATATAGAGAAGAGTATTAATTTGGAAATAGCTTTTTGTAGCTAGGAACTTCATGAATATCTATTTCTGCAAAAAAACGCAACGTCACTCCTGGCCAATCAAAGCTACAACACAATTAGAAACACCTCGTTTCATTATTGTTGGATTTCAGACAGATCGCAAAAATAAGCATAATAAGGACATGAGTAAATTTGATCACTGTAATTTGAGTAATATTAAGTTACATTTAAATTCAGATATGTATCCTTACGATAACTTAAATTTAAATATTAAAAATAACCATTGGGCCATGTTATATGAAATGTACACTCAATTTCAGTTGTCTTACTATGAATGACCATGTGAGCCTATTTTCACACCTCATGAATTTATCAATACAGTACCGCTGGTAGTCATAGATTGTTCGCATCAGAGTGAGACATTAAAATCGGGTAATGTTGATATAAGATTGGAATTTGAAACAAATGAAAATGTACAAGAAAATACAGCTGCTTATTGTTTAATTATACATGATAAAATAATTAACTGTAATCCATTAACAAATATTGTTAATAATATGTAAGTGTACTCTGTTTTTAAATGCAAAATAAATGTTTTACAATAATTCACATTTTGAATGAATACATTCCATACCCTCATTTCCCATTCAGGGTAATGTAAATTTAAATTTTGATAATATAGGTAATTATTATTGAGCTATTTAGACTTTAAAGTAAAATGTCCAATTGTTGTACTAAATATTTTAAAATAAATTTATGATAATATTGTTAAATATACACCTTTAACATATATTGTACAAATTATGTTATATTGTGTAATTAAATCAAACAATATTTATATAAAAATGTTTTATTATTACTATTACAAATTACAAGTACAAAATATTCCATATTTTTAGGCTGTTGTCCATCCTTCCGTATATCTTTTCTTTAATCGCAATATAATGGACAATTACTTGTAGTAAGGCAGTCGGTAATATGATCAATGCGGCATTTTTTTGTATCATGTTAATTAAATTGTTGGTGGTGGTGGTGCTGGTGGTCTTGGTAACTTCACACTATCACAGAAAACACATGCAAATAACAATATCACACCAACTTCCTGTAAAAATTCTTGGAATAAATTTATCACCAACAATTCATATCAGCAAACATCCTGTACTTGTTGATAAAACATTATCACAGGAAACACGTGCAGATACAGTATCGTAGCACATCCTGTAAAAATTCTTGTAATAAATTTAACACCCACAATTCATATCAGCAAACATCCTGTCCTTGTTGATAAAACATTATCACAGGAAACACATGCAGATACAGTATCGCACGACTTCCTTTTAAAATTTTTGGAAAAAATTATCACCAACAATTCATATCAGCAAGCATCCTGTCCCTTGTTGATAAAACATTATCGCAGGAAACACGTACAGATACAGTATCACAATACATCCTGTTAAAATTCTTGGAAAAAATGTATCACCAACACCGCAGCAGTAAACATCCTGTCCTTGTTGATAAAAAATTATCACCGGACACAAGTGCAGATTACAATATCACACCATTTCCTGCAAAAATTCTTGGAAAAAAATTATCACTAACATTTCATATCAACGCCACACATCCGCTGTAACGCTAATTAAAAACAAACATCCTGTCCTTGCTGATAAAACACTATCACACCGGATACACATGCAGTGAAACAAACATCTTGTCCTTACTGATAAAACACTATCACCAGCAGTGGGGTGATGTTCTTGTGTCAATAACATGTCTTTATTTACAAAGCCACAACCCTAAACCTTTAAAGCATATAAAGGTTGTCAAAGAAATACTCCTCAACACAAAAAAATTTGCTAAAGAACTACCCCATATCTCAAAAAATAACCCCCATGGCAGACGTCGATGAACACATGCCATCCAGTGGTCCAGAATCCCCACTGTATACCTACTCACCGCAAAACGATGAATTCTGATGAAAAAAACTATTTATCACATATTGTCTACGAATTGCTTCAAAATGCGTTCCGCTGGATTGGAAAGGGCACAACGGAAGCCCTTCAAAAGCTTGTATACACTAAAATATTGTATAAACTGTCAAATTCTGCCATAAGTCAGCATATTCCATGAACACATAAGAAAAAACATGTGTCCAAAAGATTTTACTCAAAAATTCATTTTGCACCGCAACCGACGTTTTCTTATGTAAAAATTATTTTGCACATAATGTTGCCAAATTGCTTCAAAATGCGTTTTTTACACGATAAACGTGTATTTATAGTCTTTTACAGTAATTTGTATAACTTCAATACGGTAGGTCCGCTGGGTTGGAAAGGGCACCACGGAAGCTCTTCAAAAGCTTGTATACACTAAAGTATGGTATAATCTGTCATATTCTGCCATAAGTCAGCATATTCCATGAACACATAAGAAAAAACACTTGTCCAATAGATGTTACTCACAAATTCATTGTACACCGCAAAACGATGTTTTCTGATGATAAAGTATTTTTCACATAATGTTTCCGAATTGCTTCAAAATGTGTTATCTAAACGATAAACGTGTATTTAGAGTGTTTTACAGTAATTTGTATAACTTCAATACGGTAGGTCCGCTGGGTTGGAAGGGCACCACGGAAGCCCTTCAAAAGCTTGTATACACTAAAATATAGTATAATCTGTCATATACTGCCATAAGTCAGCATATTCCATAAACACATAAGAACAAACACGTGTCCAAAAGATTTTACTCAAAAATTCATTTTACACCGCAAAACGATGTTTTCTGATGAAAAATTATTTTTCACATAATGCCTCCGAATTGTCATATACTGCCATAAGCGTTTTCTACACGAAAAACGTCTATTTAGAGTGTATAACAGTAATTTGTAAAACTTCAATGCGGTAGTTCCGCTGGGATGGAAAGGGCACCACGGAAGCCCTTCAAAAGCTTGTATACACTAAAATATAGTATAATCTGTCATATACTGCCATAAGTCAGCATATTCCATAAACACATAAGAACAAACACGTGTCCAAAAGATTTTACTCAAAAATTCATTTTACACCGCAAAACGATGTTTTCTGATGAAAAATTATTTTTCACATAATGCCTCCGAATTGCTTAAAAATGCGTTTTCTACACGATAAACGGGTATTTAGAGTGTTTTACAGTAATTTGTATAATTTTATTACGGTAGGTACCCTGGGTTGGAAAGGGCACCACGGAAGCCCTTCAAAAGCTTGTATACACTAAAATATAGTATATTCTGTCATATTCTGCCATAAGTCAGCTTATTCCGTAAACACATAAGAAAAAACACGTATCCAAAAGATTTTACTCAAAAATTCATTTTAAACCGCTAAACCATGTTTTCTGATGAAAAAAGTATTTTTCACATAATGTCTCCGAATTGCATCAAAATACGTTTTCTACATGAAAAACGTGGATTTAGAGTGTTTTGCAGTAATTTGTATAATTTCAAAACGGTAGGTCCGCTGGGTTGGAAAGGGCACCACGGAAGCCCTTCAAAAGCTTGTATACACTAAAATATAGTACAATATGTCATATTCTGCCATAAGTCAGCATATTCCATTAACAGTTAAGAAAAAACACTTGTCCAAAGAATTTACTCAAAAATTCATTTTACACAGCTAAACGATGTTTTCTGAAGAAAAAAGTATTTTTCACATAATATCTCCGAAAAGCTTCAAAATGCGTTGTCTACACGAAATACGTGTATTTAGAGTGTTTTACAGTAATTTGTATAACTTCAATACGATAGGTCCGCTCTGTTGGATAGGGAAGCCCTACAAAAGCTTGTATACATTAAATTTAGTATAATCTATCATATTCTGCCTAAAGTCAGCATATTCAATAAACACAAAAGAAAAAACACGTGTCCAAAAGATTTTACTCAAAAATTCATTTTACACCGCAAAACGATGTTTTCTCATGAAAAATGTATTTTTCACATAATGTCTACGAATTGCTTCAAAATGCGTTTTCTATACGAAAAACATGTATTTAGAGTGTTTTACAGTAATTTCCATAACTTCAATACGGTAGGTCCGGTGGGTTGGAAAGGGCACCACGGAAGCCCTTGTAAAGCTTGCATACACTAAATTATAGTATAAACTGTCATATTCTGCCATAAGTCAGCATAATCTATGATCACATAAGAAAAAAACATGCGCTCACTCCTTTCAACAACGTCATATATCAAAAAACATGATTTTTCAGGAGAGTGATTTTAAAGTTTAAAAGTACAATAAAATGTATTAAAAATAAATATGAAGCCTCCGATTGAACTTTTTATTATGCAGCAGATCTTTTTAGATAAGATGTGACGATTTCTCTCTGTTTAAAGAAGAGCAAAAGTATAAAAAGTTAAAATTTTAAAGTTCCTTTTGATTTATGACGTTTTTGTTCAAAATTTCATTGATGGTGCTTGGAGTATGTCAAAATATGTCGTTGTTTTTACTAAAATAATGCAATTTGGAAGTCTGATATTGAAGTACTTTGAGCTATGTCATCCTTGCAAGGATAATTCCATTCCAAACAGGCAGTTATACTTTATTTAGATTATTAGTTTTATTACATCTTCCAGTTTAAATTAAAAGAATGAGTTTGGGAAAGGAACTGGAAATTTGTTAGTAATATAAAACTAAGATAGAGGCAATATAATTTTATTTTGTATGTCAAACTCCAAAACCTTTTCGGGAAAACTACAAGTTTAAAAAATAATACAAAATAAGAAAATAAATACAAATGAAAATAATATAGTAATAAATTGAAACAAATGAATAGTTATTACTGTGCCAGGTTTACAAAACGTTCTATGGAAGTATTTTTTAAATTTGAAACTTTCAAATTTAAATACTTTCATAGAATGTTTTGTAAACTTTTGGTATTACATTCTTTTCAATAAGTCGCATAAGTTCATTCTTTTTAGCGTCAGAAATCTTAGGCTTTTGGTTGAACGCAGGTTTTAACGGAACATTACATGGCTTGGATTTTCTTATAATTATGGCTTCCATAAAGTCTGAATCCCCATAAGAATGTTTATAAAATAACGAACTTGGAGAATCTGTTTGAACTCGCATCACTTTGATCTCTTTAAATTTAACAGGTTGATTTTGTGTATTTTTTAAGATACGCAAAGTACCGATATCAGAGGCTAATAGTTTCAAATCGAAGAAGTCTTCATAAGAAAGTTCATTTACAGAAAATGGTCCACCCGTTCTTTTTGCTGTTCTGATCAATGAAATGAGACATTCTGGCGTATAAATTGGGCCACTTTTAAGAGCTTGTTTCATTTTCCTTTCAATCAACGAGTGAACGCAATCCCCTTCGTTTTGGGTATGACCTTTGATTAGAAATTTGTGAGTGATAGAGTTAAGGCTGTATTTACGAAGAGCAAAGATGTATGCGGCTAACATGAACTGATTCTTTTGCTGTCCGCTACAATTATCGGAATAGAAAGTTACATCCTTGTATGTTCCAATGTTTTTCTCAATATATTTTAAAACACACGAACCGAGTTCATTTGCTCCACCGTTTGATTCATCCCAAACATAACATTCAGTGGTTTTTTTAAGAAGATCGGTAATTGTAAAGTTTAGGACATTCAATTTAGACGAATAGTAAAAAGCTGAGCAGTCGCCTTTTGGCAATGGCACGACACCTTGTAAATCGTAAACTGCTAATAAGGCTTTATCCACTAGTGTATATTTGTCATTCTCCTTCTCTTTTCTTGATAGCTCTTTTACAACCAAATGCTGATCATAACTTGCCTTCAAGTTCACTTTCTCTGTCTCTGACGCATTCTCATAAGCAACACATGTTTCGCACTGATCTTTTTTGGGCTGTAAAAAACTTAAATTAAAGTCATTAGTGAAAATGTTATAAAAGTAATTGAAGTTTCTGAAGGTAACATTATCTCTTTTGCAGTCGCTTACGTAATCGTGGTAAATGTCAGTTATGGTTCTTCCCCCTTCAATATAGTATTTTGTGGTGTTTTTGCGCGTATAATGACTCTCAATTTTAGGAATTCTGTTGATATGGTCTATAACTCTATTCCTAACAGCTTCGTTCATCTTGGGCTGATTACCGTGCTTTCCTTTTTTATCTTCGGCCATCACGGCACCTGCCAGTTTATTTTTCTTCTCAAAGACAGTGCGAATAGGGCGGTCATTGATGTCTAACGTATTTCTGAAAAACAACTTACAAACACGAATGCGTCTGTCACCAAGATTAAAAAAGAACGCAGCATTACGATTCCTTCGTGGCCTTCGTCCACCTTCGCGCACGTAACGATATTTAGGTTTAATTTCTGTTGTGCAGTTATGAATAAACTCCCTCTGTTTGGCAATGTCTCCCAGGTTCCAATAAGCATCAAAAACACTCTTCCTTTCATCTTCAGTTATTTTTTCAGAGTACTTTAATCGGCATTTCTCTTTACATGGAGGTTTAATTTTTCTTGCTTCTCTCACACGCTTTTCAGGTTTCTTTGAATGAGTTTCGTACACTTTCCCACAATTTCTAGCTGCCCTCAACATGTTCCTCTTCCAGCTGGATTCATTTCTTTTTCGTTTGCCTTTTTTAACTGGACTTCAACGGTAGTAGCAACGGAGGTTTCGGCATTACTGGTTGAGGCAGGGGTACTGTCAACAGACTGTAGGTCAGGAATATCAGTACTTGAAGGTGTTTGGGTCATGATAACGACACTGTCAATGTCTTTCTGAAATTTATCTTCACTGCTTTCGTCAGATGAAGGGTTCCAGTCTTTGTCTGCATCAGAATCATCGAAAACTTCAGAGTCGCTCCCATCACTTAAATCACTGGAACTGCTTGACTCCGATGAAGAAGAGGAGGACCTTGACTCGTCAAGAGTTTTTCCATCAGCCAATTTGTTCGTCGTATTAGTTTTGACCGCGGCACATAGTACATCCAATTGATTGGCTTTTTCCTCAGTAGTTGCGCTTGCATCAATGTTCTGACTGGCTTTGTTCAAGCTTTCTTCAGATGAATCTGCAATCAAAGAAAATAAAATAGTAGGTATGCAATCGGGTAAGTCAGGAGCTTCAGTTCAGTTACATTTGGATAAGTTCATTTTAAGTTTTTTACTAACGAACGTACCAGCTTTTGAATATTCAGCAACATTAGTTGTATCATTCTTTGCTATTAAAAAAGTTTCCCTATGATCGGTTTTCGGCTTGGTTGCTGCTGGCTGAAAAATATCATCATTTGTAGCATCACTGAAAGAGAGTTTCCTTTTAACTCGGCAACCAGATTTTCCTGAAACAAATACAAAAATATAATAGACTTTAATGAAAACACCAATGTACGAAATCAATGAAACAAAAAGTTTAAAAAACAGTTATCAAAACAATTGAGTACCATTTACTGCATATTTAGTGTTATGTTATGTACCGTAAAATTTTCTTACCTCCACTGTCAGATGAATATCCACACGAAGAATTCTCTTGGAGCTCTTTTTCAATTGCTAATTTTATCAATAATTACCAATTATTGAAGAAGTGACAGGAAGAAGCATGCTGCAACCTGTGACGACTTGCAAATAGTAGATCGTTTTACTGACAATAATGACACATTCCAAAATGAAACTACACATTTTGCTAGTAAGGGCCCGACTTTTTTTTGTAAGAGTGTCATAAAACAAATTGATCCAAAACCACTTTGTCTGAGGAAGAAATTTTCATTGACAATAGTGTCATAAGTTAAAATAGTACAATTGATGTCTCTTAGTTACTGTGCAAAAACGACATAAATAAAAATAAACCATAATAGGGCGTCATTCATTTTTCTTACAATACTGACATAAAACCAAATAGTACGTTCTTGATACAAAACAAAGAATGAAAAATGCTCTTACCTTGTGCGCAATACCGATTTCTGACGAAATAATACACTCTTGCACAAACTGCACACATGTTTCCTATTCAACGGCTCAACGACAACTAACTTGTGACACTCTTCAAAAGAACAGTGGTGAAATATTTTATAATGCAGAAACGACACTTCTGGTCTCTAGCAGCTAAATATTGAGTAAAAGATATGACGATCTTGCAGGGATATACTACTCTTTCAGGGCATTTTGAAAACAGGCATAACTAAAAATTGCCGATTTTTGACATTGTAAACCTAAGTAAGCACATAAACAGCAACAAATACCAGACCTCAATTTCTTTGCTGACTTATCTTTACGTGAATATATATAGACGACTGAACGACGGGGAGAAGAGGCTCTAACATTGTAGCCTGTCCGTTACAGTCGCGAGTATAGACCCTATTTTGTATACTACCTAAACTTAATAATAAAGTTATTTATATTTTTATAATCAATTGTGTAAATCTACCCTTGGGCGACCCATTTCAGAGACACCATCTAAGTACAGTAAGTAAATAATATTCGTTATTACATCACTAACTAATTTGATACGAGACGTAACTTCCAAATCTGGCAAGAACCCTTTCTTTAAATTTACTTGTTTATTCGCCTCATAAAGGCGGGTTACAACATATGACGTTGTTGAAAGGAGTGAGCGAATGTGTCCTAAACGATAATTTCTGATGAATAAAGTATTTTTCACATAATGTCTCTGCATTGCTTCAAAATGCGTTTTCTACACGAAAACCGTGTATTTAGGGTGTTTTACAGTAGTTTGTATAACTTCAATACGGTAGGTCCGGTGGGTTGGAAAGGGCTCCACGGAAGCCCTTCAAAAGCTTTCATACACTAAAGTATGGTATAATCCGTCATATTCTACCATAAGTCAACATATTTCATGAACACTTAAGAGAATACACGTGTCCAAAAATTTTACTCAAAATTCCAATTTACACCGCAAAACGACATTTTCTGATGAAAAAAGGTATTTTTCACATAATGTTTCCGAATTGCTTCAAAATTCGTTTTCTACACGATAAACGTGTATTTAGAGTGTTTTACAGTAATTTGTATAACTTCAATACGGTAGGTCCGTTGGGTTGGAAAGTTCACCTCGCAAGCAATTCAAAAGCTTGTATACACTAAAATATAGTATAATCTGTCATATTCTGCCATGAGTCAGTTTATTCCATGAACACATAAGAAAAAACACATGTCCAAAAGATTTTACTCAAAAATTCATTTTACACCGCAAAACGATGTTTTCTGATGAAAAAAGTGTTTTTCACATAATGTCTCCGAATTTCTTCAAAATGCGTTTTCTACACGAAAAACGTGTATTTAGAGTGTTTTACAGTAATTTGTATAACTTCAATGTAGTAGGTCCGCTGGGTCGGATAGGGCACCACGGAAGCCCTTCAAAAGCTTGTATACACCAAAATATTGTATAATCTGTCATATTTTGCCATAAGTCAGCATATTCCATGAACACATAAGAAGAATCAAGTGTCCAAAAAATATTACTCAAAAGTTCATTTTACACCGCAAAACGATGTGTTGTGATGAAAAAAGTATTTTTCACATAATGTCTCCTTGTTGCTTCAAAATGCTTTTTCTTCACGAAAAACGTGTATTTAGAGTGTTTTACAGTAATTTGTATAAGTTCAATACTGTAGGTCCGCCAGTGGCGTGCAGTCTATATGTGCAAGGTGTGCACTGCACACCCTGCGAATAATTTCGAAAAATATTGCATTAAAATGTGAGTTATTTAATTGATTTGATCTTATTAGGTCTGTTTGTTTCGTTATTTTGCGTCTACGGTTTACTGCCGCGCCTATACACTTTATGTGGACGTGGCAGTAAACCGTAGACGCAAAGTAGCGAAACGAACAGACCTAATATATGATATACAAAATATTAATACAATTATGGGACAATAACGAACAGGAGCGTGTTTGGTTGCCTATCAGCGAATTTGTAAATTGCCGGGCAAGTGCAGGTCTCTGCATTGCACTCGGTGCGCAAGTTTTACATAGGGAGAGTATAGGAATAGTGTATTTGCGCAAACAAGGATAAAATATTAGAAATACGTATCGCCCCATCGCACTCTTCAGCGTGCAGCATATTTTGTGCACGTATCGTCCTAAAATTACTTTTGGTAGTTTTCACAAGTTTTCAGGCAAACAATTAATTATTAATTTTAGGTATTTGTTATATTATTTATTTAACTTATATTATTTGTATTTATGAAAATTTATAGAATGGAAATTGCAAGTGAATTACTAATTGCGGATTTACTGAAGAACACATTTTCTAGAAGGGATATAGTATAAAAAATAAGAGAATTCCGAATTGTTAACCTAAGATTCTACTAACACAATACTTTCAAAAAAAAAAATCTGCACACCCAACACAGAAGCGCACCGCACGCCACTGAGATCCGCTTGGTTGGAAAGGGACTACGGATGCTCTTTAAAAGCTTGTATACACTAAATTTAGTATAATCTGTCATATTCTGCCATAAGTCAGCATATTCTATGAACACATATGACAAAACACGTGGCTAAAAGATTTTACTCAAAAATTTATTTTACACCGCAAAACGATGTTTCCTGATGAAAAAAGTATTTCTCACATAATGTCTCCGAATTGCTTCAAAATGCGTTTTCTACACGAAAAACGTGTATTTAGAATGTTTTACAGTAATTTTTATAACTTCAATACGGTAGGTCCGCTGGGTTGGAAAGGGCACCACAGAAGTCCTTCAAAAGCTTGTATACACTAAAATATAGCATAATCTCTCATATTCTGCCATAAGTCAGCATATTCCATGAACACATAGGAAAGAACACGTGTCCAAATGACTTTACTCAAAAATTCATTTTACACCTCAAATCCACGTTTTCTGATAAAAAAAAGTATTTTTCACATAATGTTTCCGAATTGCTTTAAAATGCGTTTTCTACACGAAAAACTTGTTTTAGAGTGTTTTACAGTAATTTGTAAAATTTCAATACGGTACGTCCGCTGGGTTGAAAAGGGCACTACGGAAGCTCTTCAAAAGCTTGTATACACTAATATATAGTATAATCTGTCATAGTCTGCCATAAGTCAGAATATTCCATGAACACATAAGAAAAAACACGTGTCCAAAAGATTTTCTCAAAAATTCATTTTACACCGCAAAACGATGTTTTCTGATGAAAAAAGTATTTTTCAAATAATGTCTCCGAGTTGTTTTAAAGGCGTTTTCTACACGAAAAACGTGTATGTAGAGTGTTTTACAGTAATTAGTATAACTTCAATACGGTAGGTCCGCTGGGTTGGAAAGGGACCACGGAAGCTCTTCAAAAGCTTGTATACACTAAAATAGAGTTAAATCTGTCATATTCTGCCATAAGTCAGCATATTCCATGAACGTATAAGAAAAAACACGTGTCCAAAAGATTTTACTCAAAAATTCATTTTAAACCGCAAAACGATGTTTTCTGATGAAAAAAGTATTTTTCACATAATGTCTCCGAATTGCTTCAAAATGCGTTTTTTACACGAAAAACGTGTATTTAGAGTGTATTACAGTAAATTGTATAACTTCAATCTGGTAGGTCCGCTGGGTTGGAAAGGGCACCACGGAAGCCCTTCAAAACTTGTATACAATAAAATATAGTATTATCTGTCATATTCTGCCATAAGTCAGCATATTCCATGAACACATAAGGAAAAACACGTGTCCAAAAGTTTTTACTCAAATAATCATTTTACACCTCAAAACGATGTGTTGTGATGAAAAAAGTATTTTTCACATAATGTCTCCGTATTGTTTCAAAAAGCGTTTTCTACAGGAAAAACGTGTATTTAGATTGTTTTACTGTAATATGCATTACTTCAATACGGTAGGTCCGGTGGGTTGGAAAAGGCACCACGGAAGCCCTTCAAATGCTTGTATACACTAAAATAAAGTATAATCTGTCATATTCTGCCATAAGTCAGCATATTCCATGAACACATAAGAAAAAACACGTGTCCAAAAGATTTTACTCAAAAATTCATTTTACACCGCAAAACGACGTTTTCTGATGAAACAAGTATTTTTCACATAGTTTCCGAATTGCTTCAAAATCCGTTATCTAAACGATAAACTTGTATTTAGAGTGTTTTACAATAATTTGTATAATTTCAATACGGTAGGTCCGCTGGGTTGGAAAGGATCCCATGGAAGCCCTTCAAAAGCTTGTATACACTAAAATATAGTATAAGTAAAAAATTGACAAAAAAATTTTGACGTGTTTTTCTGAGGGAGCAGCTCGAGGGTTGGTCGTGGTTGCGCGAAGTCGAGGGTTATCATATTCTGCCATAAGTTAGCATATTCCAAGAACACATAAGAAAAAACACGTGTCCAAAAGATTTCACTCAAAAAATCATTTTACACCGCAAAACTATATTTTGTGATTAAAAAAGTATTTTTCACATAATGTCTCCGTATTGCTTCAAAATGCGTTTTCTACACGAAAAACGAGTATTTAGAGGATTTTCAGTAATTTGTATAACTTCAAAACGGTAGGTCCGGTGTGTTGGAAAGGCCATTACGGAAGCCCTTCAAAAGCTTGTATACACTAAAATACTGCGTGTCTCAGGACGAGCTTACGCTATCTATATCTTTTATACTAAATAATTTCATTCACTATCTATATTTCTATATATATTTGAATTCATCACGACGATCGGGGAAATTTTCTTCGCCTCTACAGCCTGAACGGTACAAGCGATTTTAACGAAAATTTTTCTGGGATGTAGAGAATAACTCGACTTGATTTCCTGGTAATAGGTCATTTTTCTGTACGGTGCATAGTTTTTGTGTAAAAAATTTTTAAAGGTCGTATTTTGGCTTTTTGAAACAATTTGAATTCAAAAATTTAGTCTTCTTTGAAAATTTTAAGACGAAGAACGTTCCTTTGACATGTCAATCAGAACATTTAAATGGAATTATTTATAAAATAAGGACATTTTGAAAAAAGTTAAATTCATAAACATACATTATGGCAATGGGCGGTTATTCCATAGTACTTTAAAAGGCCTAAAACATTATATTTAAAAATTATAATTTTTGAAGGTTCATGTCAGTGATACAAGTGCATTTCCAAAGTGTTGCCACACATCCCATAATTAACTAAGTAAAAAACAAATATTCCAATGTCAAGAATTTGACAGCTCGATTAGCTTTTGTTTTTTGCTTAAAGTTGTCAGAAACATGTCGTGTTTGGTATCAAATGAAAGGTAACGTCAAGGGCTGTCATGCAGAAATGTCAAAAATTTGACAGCTCGATCGGCTTTTGTTTTTTGCTTAAAGTTGTTAAAACCATGTCGTGTTTGGAATTAAATAAAAGGTAACGTCAAGGGCTGTCATGCAGAAATGTCAAAATTTTGACAGCTCGATCGGCTTTTGTTTTTTGCTTAAAGTTGTCAGAACCATGTCGTGTTTGGTATCAAATGAAAAGTAACGTCGACGGCTGTCACGCAGAAATGTCAAAAATTTGACAGCTCGATCGGCTTTTGTTTTTTGTTTAAATTTGTCAGAACCATGCCGTGTTTGGTATCAAATGAAAAGTAACGTAAAGGGCTGTCATGCAGAAGTGTCAAAAATTTGACAGCTCGATCGGCTTTTGTTTTTTGCTTAAAGTTGTCAGAACCATGTCGTGTTTGGTATCAAATGAAAGGTAGCGTCAAGGGCTGCCTTGCAGAAATGTTAAAAATTTGACAGCTTGATCGGCTTTTGTAATTTGTTTAAATTTGTCAGAAACATGTCGTGTTTGGTATCTAATGAGAGGTATCGACAAGGGCTGTCAGGCAGAAATGTCAAAATTTTAACAGCTCGATCGGCTTTTGTTTTTTGCTTAAAGTTGTCAGAACCATGTCGTGTTTGGTATCAAATGAAAGGTAACGCCAAGGGCTGTCATGCAGAAATGTTACAACTTTGACAGCTCGATCGGCTTTTGTTTTGCGTGGGCATTTTGGGTGGGCAGGTTGGGTCGGCAGGTTGCGTGGGCAGTTTGAGTGGGCAGGTTGCGTGGGCAGATTGGGTGGGCAAGTTACGTGGGCATTTTAGGTGGGAAGGTTTCGTCGGCATTTTGGGTGGGCAGGTTGCGTTGGCATTTTGGGTGGGCAAGTTGCGTGGACAGTTTGGGTGGGCAGGTTGCGTGGGCTGTTTGGGTGGGCGAGAAAAAAATAATTTGAAAGACTCTTACCGTTAGCACTTTGCGTTATAATTGTTCCTAGACGGATTGGACGTATGTAAATCTATTATAAAACACTATCGGCGGAGCCCTTGGGAATACTCGGCGTAGCCGAGTTTTCGCTAGTCTTTTATACTAAACAGGTAAATTCACTTTAGTTTCATCAATGACGATCGCCGAAATTTTGCTCACATATACAGCCTGAACGGTGCGTGTGATTTTAATGAAAATAGTTGCAGGTTGTAGAGTATAAGTCAACTTGATTTCCTGGTAATAGGTCACTTTTCTATACGGTGCATAGTTTTTGTGTAAAAAATTTTTAAAGGTCGTATTTTGGCTTTTTGAAACAATTTGAAATCAAAAATTTAGTCTTCTTTGAAAAATTTAAGACGAAGAACGTTTCTTTGACATGTCAATCAGAACATTTAAATGGAATTATTCATGAAAAGAGGACAATTTGAAAGAAATTAAATTAATAAACATTACACACTGATTAAAAAGGCCTAAAAGATTATATTTAAAATATTAATTTTTAAAGGTTCATGTCCGTGATTTATGTGCATTTCGAAAGTGTTGCCAAACATTCCAAAAGTAACTAAGTAAAAAACAAATATCCCAATGTCAAGAATTTGACAGCTCGAACGGCCTTTGTTTTTTTGCTTAAAGTTGTCAGAACCATGTCGTGTTTGGAATCCAAATGAGAGGTATCGTCGAGGGTTGCCATGCAGCAATGTCAAAATTTTGAAAGCTCGATCGGCTTTTGTTTTTTGCTTAAAGTTGTCAGAACCATGTTGTGTTTCGTATCAAATGAAAGGTACTTTCGAGGGCTGTCATGCATAAATGTCAAAATTTTAACAGCTCGATCGGCTTTTGTTTTTTGGTTAAAGTTGTCAGAACCATGTCGTGTGTGATATCAAATGAGAGGTCTCGTCGAGAGCTGCCATGCAGCAATGTCAAAATTTTGAAAGCTCGATCGGCTTTTGTTTTATGCTTAAAGTTGTCAGAACCACGTCGTGTTTCGTATCAAATGAAAGGTACTTTCGAGGGCTGTCATGCATAAATGTCAAAATTTTAACAGCTCGATCGGCTTTTGTTTTTTGGTTAAAGTTGTCAGAACCATGTCGTGTGTGATATCAAATGAGAGGTCTCGTCGAGAGCTGCCATGCAGAAATGTCAAAAATTTGACAGCTCGATCGGCTTTTGTTTTTTGGTTAAAGTTGTCAGAACCAAGTCGTGTTTGGTATCAAATGAAAGGTATCGTCGAGGGCTGTCATGCATAAATGTCAAAATTTTGACAGCTTGATCGGCTTTTGTTTTTTGCTTAAAGTTGTCAGAACCATGTCGTGTTTGGTATCAAATGAAAGGTAACTTAAAGGGCTGTCATGCAGAATTGTCAAAAATTTGACAGCTCGATCGGCTTTTGTTTTTTACTTAAAGTTGTCAGAACCATGTCGTGTTTGGTATCAAATTAGTGGTATCATCGAGGGCTGCTATACAGATTGGGTGGAGAGGTTGCGTAGACATTTTAGGTGGGCAAGTTACGTGGGCAGTTTGCGTGGCAGTTTGAGTGAGCAGGTTGCGTGGGAATTTTGGGTGGGCAGGTTTCGTGGGCAGGTTGGGTGGGTAGTTTGCGTGGGCATTTTGGATGGGCAGGTTACGTGGGCAGTCTGGGTGGGCAGGTTGCGTGGGCATTTTGGGTGGGCAGCTTGCGTGGGCAGCTTGCATGGGCATTTTGAGTGGGCAGTTTAGGTGGGCAGGTTGCGTGGGCTGTTTGGGTGGGCGGTAAAAAAATATTTTGAAAGACTCTTAGCGTTAGAACTTTGCGTTTAAATTATTCCCTGACGAATTGGACGCACGTCAAACTATTATAAAACACTATCGGCGGAGCCCTAGGGTATACTCGACGTAGCCGAGTTTACACTAGTTTTAAATACTATTTAATATAATTTAACGAAATTTGGTATCTAGGGGTTATTTAACATGCCCGTTTTAACTAATATATTTTCAAAGCAGTAGCACTTTCGGTTTGACTGAAAATTGACCTCAAATTTCTTATTTTAAATGGAATACGCTATATTTTATTTTAACATTGAATGCAGCGGAAAATTTTACATATGAAGCAATAAAAACATTTTACTCATGATCAACTACTTCCGGCATTTGATTTTTTGTCTGAAATCCGGCACATTTTCAAAACTCTGTATCTCGGAAACGAGATCGAATTTTTATAATCTGAAAAAAGCCTTTTATAAAGGAGACTTTAAGCTACATTATCCATAGAAGAATCCTCGATTATTTATAAAAATGTGACGGGTACGTTACACCAAAATTACAGTTTACAAATTTCAAAAAAGACAATTTTTTTAAATGGAACCCCCTTTTTTTATTACATAAATGTGTTCTACGGCAAAAAATAAGGGTACTTTATGTAACATATCCTATGTTGAAAGTTGATAGAATTTCAGTAAATTAGAAAAACATGTAATCTGGGTATAATTATTTTATTAATACGGATAAGTAAGCCATGGAAAAACAATGTTTTTACAAACTCATCTACTTAAATTCTTAGATAATTTACCGTTGGATCAAAGGAATTTAATATGGTACCAGCATGATGGCGCTCCACCCCACAATAGCCATAGAATAAATACTTTTATAATTATACCCAGATTACATGTTTTTCTAATTTACTGAAATTCTATCAACTTTCAACATAGGACATGTTACATGAAGTACCCTTAGTTTTTGTCGTAGTACACATTTATGTAATAAAAAAGGAGGGTTCCATTTAAAAAAATTGTCTTTTTTGAAGTTTGTTAACTGTAATTTTGGTGTAACGTACCCGTCACATTTTTATAAACAATCAAAGATTCTTCTATGGATAATATTGCTTAAAGTCTCCTTTATAAAAGGCTTTTTTCAGATTATAAAAATTCGATCTCGTTCCCGATATACAGAGTTTTGAAACTGTGCCGGATTTAGACAAAAAATCAAAAAAAGTTGAATAACGCCGGAAGTAGTTAATCATGAGTAAAATGTTTTTATTGCTTCATATGTAAAATTTTCCGCTACATTCAATGATAAAATAAAATATAGCGCATTCCATTTAAAATAAAAAAGTTAAGGTCAATTTCCAATTAAACCGGAATTGCTACTGTTTTGAAAATATTTTAGTTAAAACGGACATGTTGGATAACCCCTAGAAACTAAATTTCGTTAAATTATATTCAATAGTATTTAAAATATAGATAGCGTAAGCACGTCCTGAGACACCCTGTATAGTATATTCTATCATAATCTGCCATAAGTCAGCATATTCCATGAACACATAAGAAAAAACGCGTATCCAAAAGATTTTACTCAAATAATCATTTTACACCGCAAATCGATGTTTTGTGATGAAAAAAGTATTTTTCACATAATGTCTCCGAATTGCTTCAAAATGCGTTATTTATAACGATAAACGTGTATTTAGAGTGTTTAACAATAATTTGTATAACTTCAATACGGCAGGTACGCTGGGTAGGGAAGTTCACCACGGAAGACCTTCAAAAACTTGTATACACTAAAATATAGTATAATCTGTCATATTCTGCCATAACACATCATATTCCATGAACACATAAGAAAAAACTCGTGTCCAAAAGATTTTACTCAAAAATTCATTTTACACCGCAAAACGATGTTTTCTGATGAAAAAAGTATTTTTCACAAAATGTCTCCGTATTGCTTCAAAATGCGTTTTCTACACGAAAAACGTGTATTTAGAGTGTTTACAGTAATATGTATAACTTCAGTACGGTAGGTCCGCTGGGTTGGAAAGAGCACCACGGAAGCCCTTCAAAAGTTTGTATACACTAAAATATAGTATAATCTGTCATATTCGGCCATAAGTCAGCATAATCCATGAACACATAGGAAAAAACACGTGTCCAAAAGATTTTACTGAAAAATTCATTTTATACTGCAAAACGATGTTTTCGGATAAAAAAGTATTTTTCACATAATGTCTCCGAATTGCTTAAAAATGCGTTTTCTACACGAAACACGTGTATTTAGAGGGTTTTACAGTAATTTATATAACTTCTATACTGTAGGTCCGCTGGGTTGAAAAGGGCACCACGGAAGCCCTTCAAAAGCTTCTATCCACTAAAATATAGTATAATCTGTCATATTCTGCCATAAGTCAGCATATTCTATGAACACATAAGGATAAACACGTGTCCTAAAGATTTTACTCAAAAATTCATTTTACACCGTAAACCGACGTTTTCTTATGAAAAAATTATTTTGCACATAATGTTTCCAAATTGTTTCAAAATGCGTTTTTACACGATAAACGTGTATTTATAGTCTTTTACAGTAATTTGTATAACTTCAAAACGGTGGGTCCGCTGGGTTGGAAAGGCACCAAGGAAGCCCTTCAAAAGCTTGTATACACTAAAATAAAGTATAATCCGTCATATTCTGCCATAAGTCAGCATATTCCATTAAAACATAAGAAAAAAAGACTTGACTAAAATATTTTACACAAAAATTCATTTTATACCGCAAAACGATGTTTTCTGTTGAAAAAGGTATTTTTCACACAATGTCTCCGTATTGCTTCTAAATGCGTGTTATACGCGAAAATCGTGTATTTAGAGTGTTTATAGTAATTTGTATAACTTCAATACGGTAGGTCCGCTGGGTTGGACAAGGCACCACGGAAGCCCTGCAAATGCTTGTATACACTAAAATATAGTATAATCTGTCATATTCTGCCATAAGTCAGCATATTCCATGAACACATAAGAAACAGCACGTGTCCAAAAGATTTTATAAAAAAATTCATTTTGCACTGCAAAACGATGTTTTCTGATAAAAAAGTATTTTTCACATAATGACTCCGAATAGCTTCAAAATGCGTTTTCTACAAGAAACTTGTATACACTAAAATATAGTATAATCAGTGATATTCTGCTATAAGTGAACATATTCCATGAATACATAAGAAAAAACACGTGATCAAAAGATTTTACTCAAAAATTCATTTTACACCGCAAAACGATGTTTTGGGATGAAAAAGGTATTTTTCACATAATGTCTCCGTATTGCTTCAAAAAGCGTTTTCTATTCGAAAAACGTGTATTTAAAGCATTTTACAGTAATTTGTATAACTTCAATACGGTAGGACCGCTGGGTTGGAAAGGGCAACACGGTAGCCCGTCAAAAGCTTGTATACACTAAAATATAGTATAATCTGTCATAATCTGCAATAATTCAGTATATTCCATGAACATATAAGACAAAACACGTGTCCAAAAGATTTTACACAAAAATTCTATTTACACCGCAAAACCTTGTTTTCTGATGAAAAAATTATTTTTCACATAATATCTCTGAATTGCTTTAAAATGCGTTTTCTACACGAACAACGTGTATTTAGAGTGTTTTACAGTAATTTGAATAACTTCAATACGGTATGTCTGCTGGGTTGGAAAGGGCACCGGCAAGCACCAAAAATTCCAAAAATTGTAATAACTTTAAAGAGCAACCAACGGTCGTCGGGAGCTTCAAAAGAAATTTTTCGACTTGCTCCTTGGTTAAAACTTTGGCCTTTTTCGGAACATAACGCTCACTCCTTCTTTTCAGAAACGCAAATAATTTATGGTATCTACAAATGACAAATAAAAATGTATTTTTTTTTCGGTAATATCTCTAATATAAAAATAAACCCGCGATCTTCAATATTTTCTTTAATTTCCAGGCAGCTCTTCAACATCGACCATTTTGACCAAAATGAACTAGGTCTGAATCTCGTGGACAGTTGGTTAAATAAGCTAATAGAACGTTCTCCGTCACAACAGTTACATTTTTTATTTCTTGCCATTCTTTGAAATCGGCGTATTCTCGTTCATATCTTGCCGCTGACTTTTCTGGTAATAAACTTGAAACCACACTTAAGGCTTCTTTTGTAATAGCTTCTGGCACGTTCATTTTGACTTCCACATTAATTTCAGTGAAAAAAGTAAACAATGAAATCAACTATCCGCGTTGCTACAGTAACACTGCAAAATGTTTTCCAAGGCTTATGGGATATCATTCAAGACAATCTATGACAACAATTACAACTGGCAAGTTTTAATTATAATCTTAAATATGATTTACAAGTGAGTAACAAATAAAATATTGTACTATACACGTCAGGTAACTGTTTTACTGCCTCAAGGAGGTGACAGGCTCGCCTAACGGCTCGCCAGTCATTTCCTACTTTCGGCAGTATAAACCGTTTTACCTGGCTAGTAATGTAAAATACTATTACACAAAAATTCATTTTACACCGCAAAACGATGTTTTCTGATGAAAAAAGTAATGTTCACATAATATCTCTGAATTTCTTCAAAATGCGTTTTTTAAACGAAAAACGTGTATTTAGAGTGTTTTACAGTACTTTGTATAACTTCAATACGGTAGGTGCGCTAGATTAGAGAGGGCACCACGGAATCTTTTCAAAATCTTGTATACATAGTCTGTCATAGTTTGCCATAAGTCAGCATATTCCATGAACACATAAGAAAAAACACGTGTCCAAAAGATGTTACTCAAAAATTCATTTTACACCGCAAAACGATGTTTTGTGATGAAAAAAGTATTTTTCACATAATGTCTCCGAATTACTTCAAAATACGATTTCTACACGAAAAACGAGTACTTAGAGTGTTTTACAGTCATTTGTATAACTTCAATATGGCAGGTCCGCTGGGTTGAAAAGGGCACCACGGAAGCCCTTCAAAAGCTTGTATACACTAAAATATAGTATAATCTGTCACATTCTACCATAAGTCAGCATATTCCATGAACACATAAGAAAAATCACGTGTACAAAAGAATTTACTCAAAAATTCATTTCACACCGCAAAACGACGTATTCTGATGAAAAAAGTATTTTTCACATAATGTTTCCGACTTGCTTCAAAATGTGTTTTCTATACGATAAACGTGTATTTAGAGTGTTTTACAGTAATTTGTATAACCTCAATTCGGTAGGTCCGCTGGGTTGGAAAGGGCACCACGGAAGCTCTTCAAAAGCTTGAATACACTAAAATGTAGTATAATCTGTCATATTCTGCCATAAGTCAGCATATTCAATGAACACATAAGAAAAAACACGTGACCGAAATATTTTACACAAAAATTCACTTTATACCGCAAAACGATGTTTTCTGATGAAAAAAGTATTTTTCACATAATATCTCTAAATTGCTTCAAAATGCGTTTCCTACACGAGAAACGTGTATTTAGAGTGTTTTACAGTAATTTGTACAACTGCAATATGGTAGGTCCGCTGGGTTGGAAAGGGCACAACGGAAGCCCTTCAAAAGCTTGTATACACTAAAATGTAGTATAGTCTGTCATATTCTGCCATAAGTCAGCATATTCCATGAACACATAAGAAAAAACACGTGTCCTAAAGACTTTACTCAATAATTCATTTTACGCCGCAAAACGATGTTTTGTGATGAAAAAAGTATTTTTCACATAATGTCTCCGAATTGCTTCAAAATGCGTTTTCTACACGAAAAATTTGTATTTAGAGTGTTTTACAGTAATTTGTATAAATTCAATACGGTAGTCTCACTGGGCTGGAAAGGGCACCACGGAAGCTCTTCAAAAACTGGTATACACTAAAGTATAGTATAATCTGTCATATTCTGCCATAAGTCAGCATATTCCATGAACAAATAAGAAAATACACGTGTCCAAAAGAATTTACTCAAAAATTCATTTCACACCGCAAAACGACGTTTTCTGATTAAAAAAAGTATTTTTCACATAATGTTTCCGAATTTCTTCAAAATGCGTTTTCTACAGGATAAACGTGTATTTAGAGTGTTTTACAGTAATTTGTATAACTTCAATGAGGCAGGTCCGCTGGGTTGGAAAGGGCACCACGGAAGCCCTTCAAAAGTTTGTATACACTAAAATATAGTATAATCTGTCATATTCTGCCATAAGTCAGCATATTTTATGAACACATAAGAAAAAACACGAGTCCAAAAGATTTTACTCAATAATTCATTTTACACCGTAAAACGATGTTTTGTAATGAAAAAGGTATTTTTCACATAATGTCTCCGTATTGCTTCAAAATGCGTTTTCTACACGAAAACCTTGTAGTTAGAGTGTTTTACAGTAATTTGTATAACTTCAATACGGTAGGACCGCTGGGTTGGAAAGAGCAGCACGGTAGTCCGTCAAAAGTTTGTATACACTAAAACATAGTATAATCCGCCATATTCTGCCATAAGTCAGCATATTCCATGAATACAAAAGAAAAAATACGTGTCCAAAAGATTTTACTCAAAAATTCATTTTACACCGCAAAACGGTGTTTTCTGATGAAAAAAAGTATTTTTCACATAAATTCTCTGAATTGCTTCAATATGCGTTTTCTACACGAAAACGTGTATTTAGAGTATTTTACAGTAATTTGTATACCTTCAATACGGTAGGTCCGCTGGGTTGGAAACGTCACCCCGGAAGCTCTTTAAAAGCTTGTATACACTAAAATATAGTATAAAGTGTCATATTCTGCCATAAAGTCAGCATATTCCATTAACACATAAGAAAAAACACGTGACCAAAATATTTTACACAAAAATTCATTTTATACCGCAATACGACGTTTTCTGACGAAAAAAGTATTTTTCGCATAAAGTCTCTGACTAGCTTCCATATACGTTTTCTACACGGAAAACGTGTATTTAGAGAGTTTTACAGTAATTTGTACTGCAATATGGTAGGTCCGCTTGGTTGGAAACGGCACCACGGAAGCCCTTCAAAAGCTTGTATACACTAAAATATAGTATAGTCTGTCATATTCTGCCATAAGTCAGCATATTCCATGAACACATAAGAAAAAACACGTGTCCAAAAGACTTTACTCAATAATTCATTTCACGCCGCAAAACGATGTTTTGTGATGAAAAAAGTATTTTTCACATTATGTCTCCGAATTGCTTCAAAATGCGTTTTCTACACGAAAAATTTGTATTTAGAGTGTTTTACAGTAATTTGTATAAATTCAATACGGTAGTCTCACTGGGCTGGAAAGGGCACCACGGAAGCTCTTCAAAAACTTGTATACACTAAAATATAGGATAATCTGTCATATTCTGCCATAAGTCAGCATATTCCCATGAACACATAAGAAAAAACACGTGACCAAAATATTTTACACAAAAATTCATTTTTATACCGCAAAACAACGTTTTCTGATGAAAAAAGTATTTTTCGCATAAAGTCTCTGACTAGCTTCCATGTACGTTTTCTACACGGAAAACGTGTATTTAGAGAGTATTACAGTAATTTGTACAACTGCAATATGGTAGGTCCGCTGGGTTGGAAACGGCACCACGGAAGCCCTTCAAAAGCTTGTATACACTAAAATATAGCATAGTCTGTCATATTCTGCCATAAGTCAGCATATTCCATGAACACATAAGAAAAAACACGTGTCCAAAAGACTTTACCCAATAATTCATTTTACGCCGCAAAACGATGTTTTGTGATGAAAAAAGTATTTTTCACATTATGTCTCCGAATTGCTTCAAAATGCGTTTTCTACACGAAAAATTTGTATTTAGAGTGTTTTACAGTAATTTGTATAAATTCAATACGGTAGTCTCACTGGGCTGGAAAGGGCACCACGGAAGCTCTTTAAAAGATTGTATACACTAAACTATAGTATAAACTGTCATATTCTGCCATAAGTCAGCATATTCCATGAACAAATAAGAAAAAACACCTGTCCAAAAGATTTTACTCAAAAATTTACTTTACGCCGCAAAACGACGTTTTCTGATGAAAAAAGTATTTTTCACATAATGTTTCCGAATTGCTTCAAAATGCGTTTTCTGCACGATAAACGTGTATTTAGAGTGTTTTACAGTAATTTGTATAACTTCAATGCGGCAGGCCCGCTGGGTTGGAAAGGGCACCACGGAAGCCCTTCAAAAGTTTGTATAAACTAAAATATAGTATAATCTGTCATATTCTGCCATAAGTCAGCATATTCCATAAACACATAAGAAAAAACACGTGTCCCAAAAGATTTTACTCAAAAATGCATAATACGCCGCAAAACGATGTTTTGCGATGAAAAAGGTATTTTTCACATAATATCTCCGTATTACTTGAAAATGCGTTTTCTACACGAAAAACGTGTATTTAGAGTGATTTACAGTAATTTGTATAACTTCAATACGGTAGGACCGCTGGGTTGGAAAGGGCAACACGGTAGCCCGTCAAAAACTTGTATAAACTAAAACATAGTATAATCTGCCATATTCTGCCATAAGTCAGCATATTCTATGAACACATATGAAAAAACAAGTTTCCAAAAGATTTTACTCAAAAATTCATTTTACGCCGCAAAACGATGTTTTGTAATGAAAAAAGTATTTTTCACATAATGTCTCCGAATTGCTTTAAAATGCGTTTTCTACACGAAGAAACGTGTGTAGTTAGAGTGTTTTACAGTAATTTGTATAACTTCAATACGTAGGGCCGCTATGTTGGAAAGGGCACCACGGAAGCTCTTCAAAAGCTTGTATACACTAAAATATTGCATAATCTGTCATATTCCGCAATAAGTTAGCATATTCTATGAACACATATGAAAAAAACAAGTGTCCATATGATGATACTCAAAAATTTATTTTACACCGCAAAACGAAGTTTTCTGATGAAAAAAGTATTTTTCACATAATATCTCCGAATTGCTTTAAAAATGCGTTTTCTACACGAAAAACGTGTATTTAGAGTGTTTTTACAGTAATTTGTATAACTTCAATAAGGTAGGTCCGCTGGGTTGGATAGGGCACCACGGAAGCTCTTTAAAAGATTGTATACACTAAAATATAGTATAAGTATTTTTCGCATAAAGTCTCTGACTAGCTTCAATATGCGTTTTCTACACGATAAACGTGTATTTAGAGAATTTTACAGAAATTTGTATAACTTCAATACGGTAGGTCCGCTGGGTTGGAAAGAGCACCATGGAAGCCCTTCAAAATCTTGTATACCACCAAAATATAGTATAGTCTGTCATATTCTGCCATACAGTGAGCATATTCCATGAACACATAAGAAAATATCTGATGTGGACTGCACATGACTTCCTTGTACGCCAGTTACATTGTACATATTTTGTTAATAATTAAAATATGTATTATAACAGACCCAATCATAAAATTGCACGTATTTGACATAATTTGACATCAACATTTTATTTTTTTGTTATTTTTTGTCCTAATCCATAGCAAACGTAATTAGAGAATACAAAGAGCTAATTTAATCATAATTGATGTTTTCGACGCAGAATTCAATTCTCTAAAACTTTTATTTGAAGCATTTATTACTAAAATCAAAATAACACCATTTTTTTTCAAGAAAAAACTGATAACATCTTCAGGTAAAGTATCACTTCCGGTTAGACTATTTTAAACCAAAATCTATTATGTTATTCCCATTGATATAAAAGTATTATATACCAAATTTGAAAAGTTTTGGATTATATTTTAATATAGTTTTTCATTAAAATCTATTATAGGCTTCAAGTAAAGTACCATTTCCGGGTAGACCATTTTAACTAAAATCTATTATGTTATTCCCATTGATACAAAAGTATTATATACCAAATTTGAAAAGTTTTGGATTATATTTTAACATAGTTTTTCTTTAAAATCTATTATAGGCTTCAGGTAAAGTACCACTTCCGGGTAGACCATTTTAACTAAAATCTATTATGTTATTCCCATTGATATAAAGGTCTTATATATCAAATTTGAAAAGTTTTGGTTTATATTTTAATATAGTTTTTCATGTAAAATCTATTACAGGCTTCAAGTAAAGTACCACTTCTACAAGTTATGTAATAACCAAAAAGGGAGGGTACACAACTAGATGTTATAACAGTTCTAAATACAAAATTTTACTTTCTACGGCTTCCCGTTTTTTCAGTTATGCGAGATACGTACATACGTACGTACGTACGTACAGATGTCACGACGAAATTAGTCAAAATGGATTCAGGGATGCTCAAAATGGATATTTCCGTTGAAATCTGGAAAACGAAATTTTTCGCGATTACAATACTTCCTTTACTTCGTACAAGGAAGTAAAAACACGTGTCCACAAAATTATACTAAAAAATTCATTTTACACCGCAAAACGAAGTTTTCTGATGAAAAAAGTATGTTTCACATATTGTCTCCGAATTGCTTCAAAATGCGATTTCTACACGAAAAACGTGGATTTAGAGTGTTTTACAGTAATTTTATGTGTTAATGGAATATGCTGACTTATGGCAGAATATAACAGATTATAATATATTTTAGTGTATACACTCTTTTGAAGGGCTTCCGTGGTGCCCTTTCCAACCCCAGTGAGGACTACCGTATTGAAGTTATACAAATTGCTGTAAAACACTCTAAATACACGTTTTTCGTCTAGATAACGCATTTTGAAACAATTCGGACACAAAATGTAAAAAATAGTTTTTTCGTCAAAAATCATCGTTTTGCGGTGTAAAATGCATTTTTGAATAAAATCATTTGGACTCGTATTTTTTTTTTTCATGTGTTAATGGAATGTGCTGACTTATGGGAAAACATGACAGATTATAGTATATTTTAGTATATACAAGCTATTGAAGGGCTTCCGTGGTGCCCTTTCCAACCCAGTGAGACTACCTTATTGAAGTTATACAAATTGCTGTAAAACACTCTTGAAGCAATTCGGACACAAAATGTGAAAAATAGTTTTTTCATCAAAAATCATCGTTTTGCGGTGTATTATGCATTTTTGAATAAAATGTTGTGAATGGAATATGTTGACTTATGGCAGAATATGACAGATTATAATATATTTTAGTGTATACAAGGTTTTGAAGGGCTTCCGTGGTACCCTTAAGGGTAATTAAATATTTGAAATTATAGGTAAAATGCATATATCCATCAGAAATACCGCCAATCTGGTTAATGAATTGGAAGAATCTCTTCCTCATACAATAAAAAATAGATATAATTAGAATTATATGTGTGCAGAAGACATGTTAAATACAATAAAAAACAGTATTTGGGTAAAGTTATGTATTTTTTTGTTATAAAACGACGGTTTGAAAGGGAAGTGCAATTCAATACTTATATTTTCCAACCCAGTGAGACTACCGTATTGAAGTTATACAAATTGCTGTAAAAACACTCTAAATACACGTTTTTCGTCTAGAAAACGCATTTTGAAGCTGTTCGGAGGCAAAATGTGAAAAATAGTTTTTTCATCAAAAATCATCGTTTTTGCGGTGTATTATGCATTTTTGAGTAAAATCTTTTGGACACGTGTTTTTTCTTATGTGTTAATGGAATATGCTGACTTATGGCAGAATATGACAGATTATAGTATATTTTAGTGTATACATGCTTTTAAAGAGCTTCCGTGGTGCCCTTTCCAACCCAGTGAGACTACCGTATTGACGTTATACAAATTGCTTTAAAAACACTCCAAGTACACGATTTTTGTCTAGAAACCGCATTTTGAAGAAATTCGGGGACAAAATGTGAAAAATATTTTTTCATTAAAAATCATCGTTTGCAGTGTAAAATGCATTCTTGAGTAAAAGCTTTTGGACACGTGTTCTTTCTTATGTGTTAATGAATATACTGACTTATGGTAGAATATGACAGATTATAATATATTTTAGTGTAAACAAGCTTTTGTGGGATCCTTTCCAACCTAGTGAGACTACTGTATTGAAGTTATACAAATTGCTGTAAAAACACTGTAAATAGACGTTTTTCGTCTAGAAAACGCATTTTGAAGCAATTCGGAGACAAAATGTTAAAAATAGCTTTTTCATCAAAAATCATCGTTTTGCGGTGTAAAATGCATTTTTGAGTAAAATCTTTTGGACCACGTGTTTTTTTCTTATGTGTTAATGGAATATGCTGACTTATGGCAGAATATGACAGATTATAATATATTTTAGTGTATACAAGCTTTTGAAGGGCTTCTGTGATGCCCTTTCCAACCCAGTGAGACTACAGTATTGAAGTTATACAAATTGCTGTAAAACACTATACACACGTTTTTCGTCTAGAAAACGCATTTGAAGCTATTCGGAGACAAAATGCGAAAGATAGTTTTTTCATCAAAAATCATCGTTTTGCGGTGTAAAATGCATTCTAGAGTAAAATCTTTGGAAACGTGTTTCTTCTTATGTGTTAATGGAATAAACTGACTTATGGCAAAATATGACAGATTATAACTATATTTTAGTGTACAAGCTTTTGAAGGGCTTCCGTGGTGCCCTATCAAATCCAGTGAGACTACCGTATTGAAGTTATACAAATTGCTGTAAAAACACTCTAAGTACACGTTTTTCGTCTAGAAATCGCATTTTGAAGCAATTCGGAGACAAAATGTGAAAAATAGTTTTTTATCAGAAATCATCGATTTGCGGTGTAAAATGCATTTTAGAGTATACAGTGTGTCCCATTTAGAAGTGCCACCATTGGATCTCGAGAACTATAAGAGATACAATGTCGGTTAAATGGAACTTTTTGTGCGCCTTTGGAAGGCCATCTCAGATGTTCTTTTGTTTTTCCAAAAATTCTCATATGGCACTAGAT
>OW964835.1:18755191-18928051 GCA_943142095.1 Ophonus ardosiacus
TGTTGATGTATCACAATCGGATTCACGGATTCTTAGATCCAGGAGGAACATAAAATGGTTTTGCGACTCATGTGAATCATCTGTCGAATTAAGAACCTCAGAAATATCTGAGCTAAAGCTTCTTATTCTAGCACTTCAATCTGAAATCAAGGAATTATAATCCGACTCTACAAAAAAAATGAGTTTGAAAAGCTAGTTGAGGTTGAAGACGTCATTGCTGAAACAGCCGTCTGTCTAATATCATTATACATAATTTACCTGAAGATTTATCATCAAATTTTAACCGCTCTGCACATCATATATCGATTGTCAACGAGATTATCTCAACCATATCTTCAGATCCTACTTCTCCTGGTGATATAAAGTGTCTTAGTCTGGGCAGATTTGGAGACAACAGTACAAACTCCAGGCCTTTAAAAATAATTTTTAAAAGTCCAATTCAAGCTGAAAAATATCAATAAATTGAAAAATGGTAAATTTAAAGACATAAAAGCTAGTAGCGATAAAACTCCCGAAACAAATAGTCCAGTAAACCAAGCATTTTACCCTACAAAAGGTCAGGTAGTTCTAAATTTTTGATATGTTGTATAGGATGGTTGTTTAGTAAAAAGTCCAAATTTCCACAATCCCCCTCCCCCGCTTCCTCCGTCAGCTTGTAAAAACCACCGAAAATCGGCACTTTTTTCAGTTTATTGCCTATAATTTCCTTTCTGGTGCATTTTAGCACAAAAAAAGTTATTTGCCGACTTGTAGAGAACAAAATTTTCTGCAAAATAGTTAAGTGAAGTTATTTTGTACGATTAATATCAACGGAACTATGATGCTGACAAAAAAGGGTAAAATTGCGTACTTAGTAAAATTTTGAGTTTCTTTCCGCTTCACATCGCAATAGCTCCGTAATACATCAGTTTAGCGTTAAAGTCCTCATAATCAATCTTGTAGAGAATTTAATTACCTACAAAAATTTTTTTTACGATCAATGCAACGGAGTGGGGATCAATTTACAAAAAACGATAAAAATAGTTATTTCTAGTTTAGTGCAGCAACTCTTTTTGGTTTATTATTTCTAATTATAAAAGTATTATTCAAACAAAACATTCTGTATAGGTGCACAATGAACGTAATTATGTGTTGGCAAACGTCAATGAAGTCTCATGGGACTATTAGATATTTTTTTAACACCACTTCCTTCTTTTATTTGTCTGCGACTTCTTTCTACTGCACTTCAACTCAGAGTGAGTTATTTGCGAAGTATTGTATATATTCTAAGAATCAATTTTCTAAGATTTCGGTGTATTACGTCTTTTATGAAATCAATAGGGGGTAGAGCTATGCCGCTCTCAACATGGTGAAAGTAGCGATCTTGGAAAAATATTGAGTTTTTTTATAACTATTCCTATAAGTAAATCATTATCAACAAATTTCATTATATTGCTCTAGATATTGTACCCAGCTCCTACAGGTACGGTATGGATGAAATATAGAATACACAGATTACCGCGAAACATCCATTTTGAAAAATTGCTTTATTAACATTTTAATCACCGAAAATCGGCAATTTTTCGGTTTTTTGCTTATAACTTCTTTCTGTTGCATTTTAACGCAAAAAAGTTATTTGACGACTTGTAGAGGACAAAATTTCCTGTATATTTGGTTCACAAAGTTTTTTTATAGGAATAATGACAACAGAGCTATAAAGCTCCAAAAAAGAACAAAATTGCGTACTTAGTTAAATTTTGAGTTCTTTCCAATTTGCATTTCGCAATTACTCCGCAACACTTTATTTTAGCGTAAAAGTACTTATGGTAAATCTTGAGAATTTACTTACCTGAAAAATCCTTGTATCAATTTTTTTACGACCAATGTAACGTAGTGGGAGTAACTTTACAAAAAAGTAATTTTTTTCGAGTTTAGTGCAGCAACGTTGTTCCTCCAGTTTTTATCACTATACTTGATTTTATGATGCGGAATTAACGTAATACGGATTCCACGAACATAATTCTGAGCTGAAGAGCAGTAGAAAGAATAATAGTCCCATGAGACTTCATTCACGTTTGCCACCACATAATTACGTTCATTTTGCATCTATACAGATTATTTTGTTTGAATAATACTTTTATAATTAGAAATAATAAACCAAATAGAGTTGCTGCACTAAACTAGAAACAACTATTTTTATCGTTTTTTGTAAATTGACCTCCACTCCGTTGCATTAATTGTAAAAATATAATTGTATTTTGTAGGTAATTAAATTCTCTACAAGATTGATTATGAGGACTTTTACGATAAAATGATGTGTTACGGAGTTTTTGCGATGTGAAGTGAAAAGAAACTCAAAATTTTACTAAGTACGCAATTTTAACCTTCTTTGTCAGCATCATAGATCCGTTGCTATTAATCGAACAAAATAACTATTTTGTAGGAAATTTTGTCCTCTACAAGTCGGCAAATAACATTTTTTGTGCTAAAATGCACCAGAAAGGAATTATAGGCCATAAACTGAAAAAAGTGCCGATTTTCGGTGGTTTTTACAAGATGGTTGTGGAAGCGGCGGAGGGGGATTGTGGAAATTTGGGTTTCTCACTAACCAACCATCCTATACAACATATCAAAAATGCAGAACTACCAGACCTTTTGTAGGATACCCTCCTTTTTCAGCCCCCGTTCACTGGACTAAAAGAGCATATCTTGCTGAACTTCGCAAAGAACTTTTGCAACGTACAACTAACGGTGAACATAACCTTACCATAAAATATATTAGTGGTGTGCCCCGTATCGTTTCAAAAAACTGAATAATTCACAGTCTCGAACAATGTCTTTTTATTATCAGAATGTGCGTGGACTAAATACTAAGTTACCGGAACTATGTCTAAGTGCACATTTCTAACAATGAACTTTTTGATCAGCGCTATACTGTTTATCGCTGCGACAGGGATCGTGCAGAAACAGTGGAAAAAGCCGAGGCGGTGGAGTTTTGATTGCCGTCAAGGTTTCATTCATCTCTCATCAACAATCCATCAGCTGTGACTCTGTAAACATTGATGTTGTGTGTGTAAAAATTCAGTTAAATATTTCATCCCCTCCTACTTACATTATTGCTGTTCACATTCCTCTTAATACTACCATAACTGAATATGATAATTTCTATGAAAATATTAATTCACTTTCTTTCATATATGATACAAATGTCTTACTTGTCGGTAATATGAATATAACTAATTTAAATTTGTACTACACCGAAAACATTACAGACAATTTTGTTAATAAATTTATAAATTTTGCAAAGCTGATAAATATGACACAATATAATAATTTACATACATACATACATAAAATCACGCGTATCCCACTTAGTGGATTAGCAAAAACCCGAAAAAAAATATTAACAATAGGGAAAGGGATAAAAAAAATCATCTTTCGCCACACATTCCTGTACAAACATGCTTCGTTCACAACGTCCACATAAAACTACAGCTGTCTCTCAAATTCTCATAAAACATTCTTACTAACCATATATCTTCACACCACAACATTTACAAAACAATCATCCTTCGCCACACATTCCTATCCAGGCACACTTCTTTCACATCAGCCACATTCATAATCGTATTCATGCATGCCTCTCTAGATACGTTTACGTTCCGAGCAAACGCTCCAGTTTTACTCCAGTCACCAACACATTGCACTCAGTCACCAATTCACTTCTTTCAAATACTAACACCTTAGATTTATCAACATTCAACATTAAATTCATACTTCTTCCAACTTCGTTAATTCTCTCTATCATTCTTCTCAGTTGCTCTTCATTTTCACTTAAACAACTACATCATCCGCATACGCTAACGCAGGCATAATACTTTCATCCAATCCACTCAACGCCTTCCGCAACAACACATCCATATACAAATTAAACAACCACGGAGACATATCATAACCCTGTTTAACACCTACATTTATACGAAACCAACTACTCAACCTACCATCTATTCTCACAGCAGCTTCACTACCCTCATACAACGCTCGAATCGCTCCCAACCAGTTTCCATTCACGCCGTACTCTCTGAGTACACAAAGTATCTCGAAGAACACTATCATACGCCTTCTTTAAATCTAGAAAGCCACAGAACACCTTCTTGTTCTTGTCAAGTGAATTCTTTACAATCATACGAAGAGCAAACAATTGATCGACACATCCCCTCTCAGGCAAAAAACCACCCTGAACGTCACTAATTTTTGAAATTGTTAAGGTTCGCACCTTATGAATTAAAATCTTACCAAAGAGTTTCCCTACTACACTCAACAGACTTATCGCGCGAAAATTTGTACATTGACTCGAACTGCCTTTGCCTTTGAATAAAGGACAAATAACAGCTTTTTTCCAATCATCAGGAACTACACAACGTTGTACCCAATATAAATAATAACATTTTGGACGTCATTTTATCAAATTTAAATTGTAATGTTGATAAAAGTATATTTTCTCTTCTCTCTGAAGATAAACACCACACAGCTATTTTTATTGAATCTCAAATATCTGAAGTTGTATCGTCCAGTCTAAAAACACAACCAACAGTAATGTATGACTACAAAAAAGGTGTCTATGTTTTATTGTACAATATATTAAATGAATTCGATTGGCAATGCTTAGAGTCTTTCAATGATGTAAACTTAGCAGTAAATGAATCAAAATTCGTAACTATGAGTTTCCTGTCTGATTTACTAATGAAATAAAATGTACATTAAAAGAGAAAGATCACTTTAGAAAACTTTACCGCTAAAATGGCAACACTTTCTACTTACATCAATACAAAATAGCGAGGTCTACAGTCAAATCATTAATTAAAGATGCTTACAACGCATATTTTAATTCTATACAAAATAATGATCTTACCTGTAATCCAAATAAATTTTGGAATTTTATAAATATGAAAAAAGATTCATCTAAAATTCCATCATTAATATATCACAAAGACCAGGCTCTCAATAATGGCTCAGAAATAGCCAACGCTTTCGCAAATTTCTTTGGAAGTGTTTATAATAATGTTTCTGTTGATATCAGTGATGAAAATTTTAACATTGATAGTTCTATTTGTGATCTAGTTACTCTATCTGAGATATCCTTCATTGAAATACAAGACTCTATTAAAGCACAAAAGAACACTAGATCAGTAGGATCGGATAATCCACCTATCTATATTTTTAAGGGTTGTTTCGAATCTTTAGTGTATCCCCTGCATATTCTATTTAATATGAGTATATCCACAAATACATTTCCGGAAAGTTGGAAACGCTCAAAAATTTGCCCATTTTTCAAAAATGGTGATAAGAATAAAATCAGTAACTATCGACCTATATCTTGTCTAAATTCCATTGCAAAGATCTTCGAGCATTTATTGTTTAAACAAATTTATAGTCAGACCAAAAATTATATTAATATTCATCAGCACGGTTTTATTAAACATCGGTCAACTGTTACAAATTTAACTAATTTTGTTCAATTCCTTTTTGATGAATTTCAAAAAAAGAGACAAATCGACGTCATTTACACCTACTTTTCGAAGGCGTTCGATACAGTTAGTCACACTATACTGGTCTATAAATTAGGAAAAATCGGATTTTCTGTAAAATTATACAACTTTTGCGAGTCTTATCTGACCAACCGATTTCAGTATGTTTACTGTAATGGTTATACATCTAGAAACTTTATTGCTAGTTCTGGAGTACCGCAAGGCTCCATTTTAGGTCCATTTCTCTTCTTGGTATTTATTAATGATATTTCAAATATAATTCAGCATTCCCACTTCCTTATATACGCGGATGACTTCAAATTATTTAGATCTATTGCCAAATTCTATATGTCAATGGTCACAAATCAATCAGTTACATTTTAAAGTAAACAAGAGCCAAGTTATAACTTTTTCTAGAAAATCTAATTCACTTAGTTATGATTATTCCATGAATGGTGTACTTTTATCTCGAACCATAATTATAAAAGATTTAGGACTATTCCTTGACTCAAAATTAACTTTAGTTTATCATGCGGAATATATAATAAAGTCATGTTATTAATTTATTGGCTTCATTCTTCGTTCAACTTCGGGTTTTAAAAACATTTCATGTTACATATCTTTATTTCATGCTTTAATTGTATATTACTGTTCTGTTATATGGTACCCATCACAACAATATCTGATCAATGCAATCGAAGGTATACAGAAATTTTTTTGCAAAAATATTTTTTACAGAATCTTTCGTTACTGGCCTGACTGTGACTATTCCTCTTTAATTGATAGTTTTAACCTTGAGCCGCTTGCTAACAGATGTTTTAAAAACAAAGTAATATTCTTGTACAAAATTGTAAATAACATTGTTGATGATCGTGATTTACTTGCTAAACTTGACTATTTTGTTAATATGTGCCATACTAGATGCAACAATACTTTCACACCTTCTTTGTCACGTACCAACTATCACTATAATTCTCCAATCAGTTCTATGTGTCGCTGTTACAATATTGTTTGTTCTGAGCTAGATTTTTGTCTCAATATTAGGTACTTTAAAGATATTGTAATCTAAGTTTTTTTCTTTTTATGTGTCTGTATATTGTATATAATTATTATTGTATGGAATTATGTCCGTGATTTATGTGCATTTCGAAAGTGTTGTCAAACATTCCATAAGTAACTAAGTAAAAAACAAATATCCCAATGACAAGAATTTGACAGCTCGATCGGCCTTTGTTTTTTGCATAAAGTTGTCAGAATCATGTCGTGTTTGGTATCAAATGAAAGGTAACGTCAAGGGCTGTCATGCAGAAATGTAAAATTTTGACAGCTTCATTGGCTTTAGTTTTCTGCTTAAAGTTGTTAGAACCATGTCGTGTTTAATATTAAATGAGAGGTATAGTCGAGGGCTGCCATGCAGAAATGTCAAAATTTTTACAGCTCGATCGGCTTTTGTTTTTTTGCATAAAGTTGTCAGTATTATATCGTGTTTGGTATCAAATGAAAGGTAACGTCATGGGCTGTCATGCAGAAATGTCAAAAATTAGACAGCTTGATCGGCCTTTGTTTTTTGCATAAAGTTGTCAGAACCATGTCGTGTTTGGTATCAAATGAGACGAATGGTCGAGGGCTGCTATGCAGATGTCAAAATTTTGACAGCTCGATTGGCTTTTGTTTTTGCATAAAGTTGTCAAAACCATGTCGTATTTGGTATCGAATGAGAAGGTTCGTCAAGGGCTGCCATGCAGAGATGTCGATCGGCCTTTGTTTTTTGTTTAAAGTTGTCCTAACCATGTCGTGTTTGGTTTTAAATAAAAGGTAACTTCAAGGGCTAGCATGCAGAAATGTCAAAAATTTGAGTGCTCGATCGGTTTTTGTTTTTTGCTTAAAGATGTCACAATCATGTCATGTTTGGTATCAAATAAAAGGGTTTGTCAAGGGCTGCTATGCAGAAATGTTCAAATTTGACAGCTTGATCGGCTTTTGTGTTTTGCTTAAAGTTGTCAGAACCATGTCGTGTTTGTTATCAAATGAGAGGGTTCGTTAAGGGATGTCATGCAGAAGTGTCAAAAATTTGACAGCTCGATTGGCTTTTGTTTTTTGATTATAGTTATTAGAACCATGTTGTGTTTGGTATCAAATGAAAGGTAACGTCAAGGGCTGTCTTGCAAAAATGTAAAATTTGGCAGCTCGATCGGCTTTTGTTTTTTGCTTAAAGTTGGCAGAATTATATTGTGTTTGGTATCAAATGAGAGGTATCGTCGAGAGTTGCCATGCAAAAATGTAAAAAATTTGACAGCTCCATCGGCTTTTGTTTTTTGTTTTAAGTTGTCAGAACCATGACGTGTTTGGTATCAAATGAGAGGTATCCAGCCAAAACAGAGATAGTCCTTTTCACTAGAAAACGCAAAATTGCCGATCTGAGGATGCCGAAACTCTTCAATCAAACTCTAAGTTTATCAAGCAGTGTCAAATATCTGGGTATCATAATTGACAGCAAACTCAACTAGAGTCTACATTTAACCAATAAAGTTGAAAAAGCCTGTATAGCCTTTTGGCAATGTCGCCGTGCTTTGAGTCGAACTTAGCCACACAGCCATTATCGGACAATCCGTAGCAACATCTAAATTAGAACATGTACAGAGGCTTGCATGTTTAGCACTAACTGGCGCTATGCGCACAACACCAACGGCAGCAATGGAAGTTCTTCTATGCCTTCCCTCTCTTAATATCTACATTGAGGAGGTTGCACTGAGGTCTGTTCTGCGCCTTTCCCAACTAGGTCTCTGGCCTAAAATAGGAGCAAATAGTAAACACTGCTCTATCTTCAAAAAAGCAGCCTTGCGGGCTCTACTTCTTCAGATGAGTAACGACTACATTGCTCCAAAATTCTATTTCGAGAAACCATATCAAATTAAATTAGACTGTCAGACACCTTCTATACCTGACATTCTCATTTTTACTGACGGCTCGAAGAGTGGTACAGGGTCCGGCTCAGGAATCTTCTCCGAACAAATGAACCTGTCTGTCAGTATTCCCCTTGGTGCCTATGCCACCGTCTTTTAATCTGAAATTCTAGGTATCTTGCATAGTGCACTACTAATTAAAGAACATAAAGTTCAGAACAAGAACATCAGGATAGCTTCAGACAGCAAAGCAGTTCTTAAAAGCCTTAGTGAATTTAAATTCACTTCAAGTCTGGTTGAACTTTGTCATCTTGCACTGTCGGATATATCCAAAAACAATGTCGTGGAACTCGCTTGGGTAAAGGGACACAATGGTATGAAAGGTAACATCTGTGCCGATAATCTAGCTAAACAGGGTTTGTCTGGTTTACCATAGGGCCCAGAGCCCATGCTACCCCTAGCCAAATCGTTCCTTCACAATATTACTCGAAACATTGAAAAATTTTCAGCTGGTTGGAGAAATATATTCACCTGTAAACAAACGAGAAACCTTATTTCTAAACCAACTTATAAGTTAGCCAATTATCTCATCAGACTTTCAAAACAGTGCTCTTTGTAGAGGCTGTGAGATAGATGGCGAAACAGTGGAACACATTCTTCTCGAGTGTCCCGCTCTAGCGTTAAAGAGAGGATCCATGTTAAGGGAATTCTGGCCTTCCATGGCCGCACTTAGCTCAACTTCCCCCGCTAACTTGTTAGCCTTCTTCCTGAGCGTAGAATAGCTTCAAGATCGGTAGGTCGGAAGTTGTGCTATAGGAGGTAGTACAATGGGCCCATTTGTGAGGCCTAAGTGCGCGTGCAGTTTCTTTCTTCACCCTCCACCTCAAATCCAGAAATCCAAATCCAGAGAGGTATCGTCGAAGGCTGCCATGCAGATTGGATGGGCAGTTTGAGTAGGCAGGTTGGGTGTGTAGGTTCCGTGAGCATTTTGGGTGGGCAATTGCGTGGGCAGTTTGGGTGTCTAGTTTGCGTGGGCAGTTTGGGTGGGCAGGTTGCGTGGGCAGTTTGGGTGGGCAGGTTGCGTGTGCATTTTGAGTAGGCAGGTTGTGTGGGCAGTTTGGGTGGGCAGGTTGCGTGGGCAGTTTGGGTGGGCAGGTTGCGTGAGCAGGTTGCGTGGGTCTTTTGGGTGGGTATATTGCATGAGCATGTTGCGTGAGCAGTTTGGGTGGGCAGGTTGCGTGGGCTGTTTGGGTAGACGGAGAAAAATATTTTGAAAGATTCTTAGTGTTAGCATTTTGCGTTTAAATTGTTCCTAGACAGATCGGACGTACGTAAAACACTATCGGCGGAGCCCTAGGGAATACTCGACGTAGTATCATATTTAAAGGTATAGAAACATTGAATTTGTCATTTTTATCTGTTATAGAAGATGAATTCCAGCCAGCATTTTTAAGCATTTTAATTTGCCCTTCATTAAAAGAGATGTAACCTTTTATTGTCTTTGTAATTCCTACATTTTCACATCTATCAATTTCGATTCCATTTAACTCATATCGTATTTTGTCAAACAAATACTCAATTACATTGTTTACAAATTTTGAAGTATCTGCAACTTCCCTTTTTTTACTAGTCCACGTTCAATTACTATCGCACTGTGGCATAGAAGAGAAAAAATAACCTGTTTTTGTATAGGAATTCAAATTTCATTACTGTTATTAAACTTTGTCGATATGTATGGTTGATGAGTGTGTAGTAATCCATTATAGTGTACAATTTTGTAAACTTGTGATATAAGTAATTTTTTATTTTAAGATGTTAACTTTTCAGCCGGTGATGACTTAGTGACTCGTAATAATTTAGTTACTACTAATCTTTTATTACTAAAATTAATTCCCATACCCTATTTTTGTCAAATATAAACGTGCTGCAATTATTTCACATCTAAAGTCAATGATGTCACCTTGCTTGTCAACTACTTTTCTTGTTATGTTGTCAATGATTCGAACATTAACTGGTAAATAAATAACATTTGTTGTTACTTCGATTATTTTATACCCAGACGGAGCGCTTGGAAAGAAAGCATGTAAGATATATGCTTTCTTTCCAGATAATATATTACAATCAATTTGTATGCTATTTACTTTTATTTTATTAACAATATCATCTGATTCATGTAGCTTGTTTGCTTCAAGATTTTTTTGCCGAAACCAAAAGCGGTTTAATATTATTTTCTTTTGCGAAATCAAGTTTTGTACAACATAAAATTTCACATTTCAATGTATTCACATTTGGTTGAAGTGTAAATTAAATTTGACATGTTTTCCATTTTGTTGATATCGACGGTCGTCATGATTTGGAACTGAACTATAAATTTGAAAATCAACTAGTCCAATAACCCATTCGCTACCACCACTAAAGTTTTCATCTAAATCTATTGGAGGTGAATAATCTGCACTCAATAAAAATACTTTATCTGACAGCATAAATGTTAACGACATAATAATAGTACGAATACGTTCATTATTAAAAATAAGAAATTGCAAAAATAAATGACCGATATGAATTTTGAGTATGCAACCTATATATTCTAAATAAATTAGGAAAGAGTGAAAAGATAATGTCAGCCACCAGGATTTGAACCCAGACCCACTGTCTTGCCGGAACAGCGCTCTACCAATTTAGCTATGGCGGACTCCTCCCGTTGGCTCACATTATCTTCCACAAATGTTAGACTGAAAGATTCTCATTTTTGAGATTACTCAGCGTCACGTATTGATGTGGGGTTACGGTTTAACAACTACATTTAAACATCAGTGACTTGTCATAATACGAGGGGAGTTTTTTTATGTTATCTACCTAGCTATGAAAACAATATGCTATCGCGACAATTTTCTTGTAACAAATTGCTGTGACATTTTCATGTCTACAAAGACACAATTAAGAACTTGAAAGCGGCTATACGCGAAAAAAAGACCCCACAATTATGCTCAGAAAATGCTGCTTCTGCATAACAACTGCAGGGAGCATAAAGCACGAATTGTTCAAGCAGTAGTCAATGAATGCGGCTTTGACGAATTATAACATCCACCTTACAGTCCTGACCACGTCCGACTATTATTTCTTTGCAAAACTCAGAACACATTTGAGAAAGAGTCGCTTTTTATCGAATGATGACTTGGAAAACGCAGTGGATTCGAATTTTTCAGAATTACCAAAAGATTTTTTTTTGCAGGTGTAGCTTTATTAGAAAAACGTTGGAATAAGTGTGTTAGTGTTAACGGTTCTTACGTTGAAAAATAAAATTTTATTTGTTCTCTAATTCGTTGTTTTCATAGCTAGGTAGATAACATAAAAAAACTCCCCTCGTATATATTTTTTTAAATCAATGTCCGTTAACGGTCTCAAGGAAAGTTTTTTTTTTATTACCTCGTTTTCCAAGCGCAATTGCTTCCATAGTTTTATTGTGTCGCTGACTTTCAAGTAATTGTTGTTTTGCGGCTTTCGCATTACTCACAGCTTTAGCAATTCCCGCTGCACCTCCCGCTAGACCACCGAGAGCTGAAAGACCCGGAAATAATGGAATAAGAAATGGTAAAAATCCTCCCGTTTTAGGTACAGGTATAACCCTTGCTGAATTATAGGTTTTGTGTTTACGGTTTTTTACATTTCTTCGAGCTGCGTTTTTTTGTGTTCGTGTTAATTCACGACGTTTACTTCTACGAAATGTCTCTTTCATATTTATGTATAATCAACACAATAGTTCTGTACTATGTACTAACGAAAACCTGAATAAAAGATTACCGTGTTTATCTTGTTATTTACATAATTATTTTCGAATATGATACTTAGTATGTGATGTGATTACACTTCTGCAAAACAAGAGTGTGTCTTAAAAGTGATACATTTTGATTGTAATAAAACGAGTTTTAGTAAACATGGAGAGTTATTTTCAAATAATATAACATGCATTATTTGTGGTCCATCGAACTGCGGAAAAACAAATCTTATAATTACATTACTATTCATAATTTTCATCAATGACATCTAAGAATGTTTTCATAATTCTAAGTTTCTTATGTACGCGGACGACCTAAAAATTTATACTCCTGTTGAATCTATATCTGACTGCTTACGTCTTCAAGCTCATCTAGATAGACTTAGTAATTATCTATTAAACAATGATTTGTAGCTTAATTTTAATAAGTGTGCCTATATTACATTTACACGTAATAGAAATAAATTCAATTTTAATTATAATATCTTCGGAATCAACATTAGTCGATTTAGTCATATCAAAGATTTAGATAAATTGATCTATGATATACATATAGATCTTATAGTCAAAAAGGCCTAAATGATGCTCGGTTTCGCTTTGAGAGTAGGAAAACATTTTTATTATCGCAGAACATTAATCATTTTGTATTTTACACTGGTACGCTTTCAACTCGAATATGCCTCCGTTTGTTGGTCACAATATTATCATCTGTATATTAATAGAATTGAAGGTATTCAGCGCAAAATTTTTAGCCATCTTACAGTGGAAATATCCCACCTTCTACACTGAACTACATTCGTAGCAACAACGACGAATATTTCTAGATATGTTATTTTTGTACAAATTATTAAATAATTGTATTGATAGTCCTTCTCTATTAAATAAATTTGCATTTAGGGTACCTCCATGTTCTACCAGATATAATGGTCTATTCTCCCTACAAACATTTAGTACAAATTATTGTATGAATTCTCCTATTCATCGTTTAGCTATTACTTTCAATAAATTATCATCTGTTTCTAATTCACTTGATATTTTCACATGTTCTTTATATTGTTTTAAATCATTTAAAAAAAATAATTTTATTCGTATACTGTGCTAGCATTTAATAATGAGATTTTCTTGTATTTATCTATATTTGTATAATGTAATTTCATTTGAACTAAGTAGTCACTTCTCAGTTGACAAGTTAGGTTATTAGATACAATTAATGAAAACATCATATACAAGTCCCCGCTCTGTTAACTGAAGTTAGCGATTATTTGTTTAAAATTAAGATAACTAAAATGTACGTCCTTGATTGTATTTTTTTATATATTTTATATGTATATTTTGTGTTGTACTGTAATTGGGACTTGTCCTGTAGTACAGCCTGTATTATAAAATAAAAAAATTAAGTTCTCACGGTTTATGATTTGAAAATATACACATATACTCAAAATCTTTACATCAACCAAAGTATCAACTTTTGCAAAATATTTTCAATGATATTAATGATATACATTATTATGCAAACGGAGAAAATGAAAATATCGTTCCATTAGAAAAGTCTAACCCTAACTCCATTTATATATTTCATGATATTATGAACGATCCACAGCAACATATACGAAATTATTTTTGTATGGGAAGACACAAAGAAATCGATACATTTTATCTTATTCAAAGCTACATTCATGTGGCGAAACATCTTGTTCGTGACAATGCCAAATTAATTGTTTAATTTAAACAAGATGATTTAAATTTACGTCATGTATATAATGATCACGTAAATACACATGTCTTTCAATGAGTTTAAAAATTTGTGCACAAATTGCTGGCAAGAAAAGTATGGTTTTGTAGTTAAAGATCGAGGCAGTAATCTTAGGCGTTTTAGGAAGGACTTTGATAAATTTTTAACAAGTATATAGGATTGGTTATTTTATATATTACTCTCATTATTGTTTTGAATAAATTGAATTAACAATGAGTGACGCCACCGCAAGTAAGTTGCGAAAAATACTAAAAACAAGACAAATTTTAAAAAATAAGTAATAAGAATTGAAACGCGGGAAATATGAAACGGAAAAAATGTTAAGTGATACTTTTAAACCTATTATTAAACCATTAAACACTTTGTCTGAAACACTGAAAAATATAAAACCGGAATGTCCTGCTGTACCACTTACACCAAAATCAAAAATATTCAAAAAAAAAAATACGGATACAAAATGAGGATTAGGAAGACCAAGAACTAGAAGATGAAGTTCTCGGGAAAGAACCCTTTGAACAGGTTACAAAAGATAGAAACCAAGGAAATGTACAACGCCAACAAGTACCGTCTTTTACACAAACAGATGTTGTTGCTAAAACATCTCCTCCTGTACAAACCGTAAAATCATTAGTACAACAACAGTTTCAAACTAAGGAAGAGTTGGAAGATTTGGAAAAATCTTCGCAAGAAATTTTAGGTGATGTAGCGGGAAAATATATAGCATTATATGCAATTGATAGTCCTGAAATTGATCAGAAATATCGAATTAGATTAACACCTGATAATAAATTTATGATTGGGGATGCTGTACTTGAAATTCAACATAACGATATATATATCGATGCGGTTTGGTATGAAGGAACACCTGGTTTATATGAACTGATAACAATGAAATTACCGGATCCCAATATATATACCGACGATGATAAGAGAAAATATTTGGAAATTATTCAAGAAACCAACGCACATCTGAAACGCGACGGAATGTGCAGGATCACTCTCTGGTTATTAATACTGATATATATATATATAAAAATAGTACCAGAGATTGCTCAGCCTCTATGGTCCATTTACTAATATTATTGAATACCTGGAGGCTTTGGCATTGGTAGTGTACATTATTATTGCTGTCACCTTCATTAATTACATATTATTACGGTCAGTAAGTAGCGAGATAACAGGCGAGCACGTCCGCACAGTGGTTCAGCTGCAATGTCAACAACGTTACTTACTCCACGTTCTATCAATAAACGGTCAGTAAGGGCGAGATAACAGGTGTACACGTCCCTATATTGGGTTCAGCTGCAATTTCCAACAACGCTCATTGCTCCCCGTAATATCAATAAACGTTCAGTAAGGGCGAGATAACAAGCGTGCACGTCCACACAGTGGTTCAGCTGCAATGTCAACAACGTTACTTACACCCCGTAACAAATACTTATACAGCAAATTATTATTATATACATACCACCAGGCCATAAATGACCAAACTTAATAGCAGACAGCCTATGCGTCTCAGAACTTATATGCACACTGGTCAAACGGCTAATAAAGAGATATATTCGGACATCTTGTATGTCTGCCTTTAGCCATACGTTTGACCCATCATCCACCTGGGGGATCTTATTAGAAAGTGGCACTCACACAGCTACTTAGATTGAATTGAAAATATAAAAACCATGGAAACAAAAAAAAAAAATAAGTTGATAAGTTTGTGATGTAAATGCATATGTCAATATAGTAAATATAATTGTTTGAATATTCTGTATTATTCTCTTCTAAAATAGAAATCCACTGCTAATATGTTAAAGGTTATGGGCCCAGGCATCTACTGAAAGAATGGCAAAAACAAATTATTATATTGAACCATTAAAAAGGAATAATTTTGCTACTAGGAGCATGCAAGCTGAAGCCATTTTAATTAAAAATGATCTTTGGGGATATGTTAATGGTATAATATCCAGACCAGAGAATAATGAATTAAGTATTATAATGTTGTACAGGCTACCACATTCGTTCGAAAACTTCCGTATAGCCATCGAAACCAGAGACACGTTACCAAAGCCTGAAGATTTGAAAGTAAAAATTATAGAAGAAACAAAAATACAACGAAAGAAAATCAAGAAAATGAGGAAGCGTTCTACAGCAATAAGAACAAAGAAAAAAATAATTTTAAATACAGAAAAGAAAAGTGTGAAAATACGCCCGAATTTCCATATAAATGTCACAACTGTCATAAAAAAGAACATGTCGAAAGATTGTTGGGCTAAGAAGAGAAATTAGAAAAATTTCAAGGCAGAAGAGATATGTTTGACAACACGATCATTGTCAGCATCTTCAAATTTGATGTCAGTATCAAAAATAACTGAAAAAGGTCACACTGTAATATTTGACAAAGAAAAAGCTGTAGTAAAAAGTAAACAAGATGAAATTTTAATGAAAGCTATTAAAGAAAATGGTCTATATTATGTACAGTGTGTCTGCTGTAAGCAGGCCACCATTGCAAACTTTCTTATTTGAGGAGATAGAAAGACGATTAAATAAACAAAGTTGGGCGATATTATATGACAAATTTAACGGTGGATAATACAAAACAATTGAACATCAAATACACGACTTATTCAACAAAATAACATTTTTTTAAATGGAATGCCAATTGAAAATAGTACCATTTAAATTATTTTTATTATCTGAATATAACAGTTCATTATCACTATGCTTCTAAAATTAAAAACAAAAAAGTTATTTCAAGTTGAAATTTAAATATTTTATTTCATATTTTAATACAAATGTAATATTGTTGCTATGGAAAGAACAAAAACAAATAACGAAATTAATTATTAACTAGTAAACTTAAAAAAATTGTTCAAAATGTTGACCATTTCTTTCACGACAAATGTGTGCTCTTTTTATCACAGACTTCATTGTTTTAGTCAACATCCTTTTTAATATTAGAGCACAGGCAGCAGTATTTCTGTTTTTTAATTCATCAACCGTATTCACTGGTCTTTGATATACTTTATCTTTAATAAAACTCCAGACAAAAAAATCTAGGGACGTAAGGTTAGGAGACTGCGCTGACCACGGAACAGAGCCATATGTGCCAATCCATTTTTGAGGGAATCTATCATTCAAATAGTGCCTCACTGCTAGCGCATTGTGTGCTGGAGCACCATCCTGTTGAAAGAACTTCGTATTTCGTGCAACGTTTAATGGCATATTATCAAGATAGTTCTCGAAAGAAAATGTAAATATACTTCTAGAGTCAAACTTCTTTCAAGAAAATAAGGGCCAATCAAATATGTATCTAATTCTCCTAACCAAACGTTAACACCGAAATGACCTTGAAAACTTGTCTGTTGGGTCCAAAAATTATTTTGATCACTCCACCGATAATGAATATTACTGTTAAAGAAGGCATTTTACGAAAAATAAGATTCATCGGACCATAATATTTTATGGCTAATTCTATAATCCCGTCGATGGTCGTTTAATATCCACTGGAAAAATTCAAGCCTTCTTTCAAAATCACGATCTTGTAAATGATGAATTTTACGACATTTATATGGTTTGAATTTATTTTTCTTCAAAATTTTTCTTACCGAATCTTTATTAACGTTTGTATTAGTTTCAATTTCTCGTAATGATACTTCTTCAGTATTTTCCATTTTGTGTTAAGTATACGCCAAAACATTTTATACATTTTCTTCGTTTTCTGTCACTTGATCACGTTTTCTTTTTTCTTCACGTAATTTAGCGGTTTCTCTTAAGCAGATTTCAATTTTCCTAAAATATGTTCTATTGGGTTGAGGTCTATTAGGATATAGTTCTAAATACTTTTACGCACTGGCTACAGAATTTTTATTGCATAAACAAAAAGCATATCAACTAATTCATCATTAGTATATTTTTCCATTTTGTTGACAGCATCTATCAATAAAGTGTCTATTGTTCTTTGTTTAATGTTAGTTTCTGTTGTTTCCATAGCAACAATGATATATGTGTATTAAAATATGAAATAAAATATTTAAATTTCAACTTGAAATAACTCTTTTGTTTTTAATTTTAGAGGCATAGTGATAATGAACTTTTATATTCAGATAATAAAAATCTTTTAAATGGTACTATTTTCAATATGGCATTCCATTTAAAAAAATGTTATTTTGTTGAATAAGTCGCGTATTTGATATTCAATTGTTTTGTATTTTCCAACGTTAAATTTGTCGTATAATATCGCCCAACTTTGTACATTTAATCGTCTTTCTATCTCTTCAAATAAGAAAGCAATGGTGGCCCGCTTACAGCAGACACACTGTACATACTGAAAATGAAATAGCAAATGTGACATACAAAAATGAAATGTAGAAATGGCATAAGAAGTTAGCGCATGTAAATGAAACTGAATTGAAGATGGCACTGATGGGGTCCCGTGACCGCGTGCCTGAGTGTCTGGGCGTGAACCTGGGGGAACCGGGTTCGATCCCGACAGACGCCAAATATTTCCAATTTTAAATGGCACAAAAGTGACCCGTGTGGTGCACTCTCCACACCAGCTATGAGTGCCCGTGAGATGAAGCCTGCTAAGCGCCCACACGGTAAGATATATCGTCATTGTATTATAAGTCATGATCTAGTTGTAATGAAATAAATGAACAAGTTATGTCAACGTGTTCCCAAAATGTCAGTTGATTCTCTTAATTTATTAAATTATTAACATTACATGGTGACAGCGGTGTAAGTAATAATTACAACACGAAGAAATTGAATTATACGGTCGTTATAAACGAAATACCAGAGAAATTCATAGTTCAATACGTCGCAATGTCTACACAAACAGTTTGTCCAGTACCAGATCAAATGGATTTTACAAAGGCAGAAGAGTGGCCAAGATGGAAACGTAGATTTGAACGGTACAGAATCGCATCAGGGTTATCAAGTAAATCCGAAATTGAGCAAATCAACATGTTAATATATTGCATGGGTGATCGAGCCGATGACATTTTTGCTGCAATGCACTTATCAGAAGAGGACGCCAAAAAATATAATTCAGTGATAAAAGCATTCGACGGACATTTCATCATAAAACGAAATGTAATATACGAGCGTGCAATATTTAATTGTCGTATTCAAAAAGAAAACGAAACCGTTGAAGAATTTATCACCACTATTCAAACTTTGGCAGAACGTTGCGAATTCGATTGTGACAAATGTAATATTAAAAATGGACTAATTCGAGATAAGATTATTGTAGGTTTACGCGACAAAGCGTTATCAGAACGCATGCAACTAACAGGAGATTTAACACTCGAGAAAGCAATTACCATGGCGAAACAGTCTGAATTGATCAAGAAACAGCAGCCAAAACTTCAGGGAGATCAGTCAGTGACTACTAAAATTGAAATTGACGGAATTAAGTCAACAGTACAACGAAAATTTGAGAAATCAAGAAATCAGAAGCAGAAGTGTTTCCAAAAAGAAAAGAAAACTTCAAGTGGTAACCGACCATGTCAGCGATGTGGAATAAGTCATCCACAGAACGAATGTCGAGCGATCAACGCGACCTGCAACAAATGTAAAAAGAAAGGTCATTACGCTAAAGTATGCCGCACAGGACAGGACAAATCAAACGTAAATGAAGTTGCCGAGAATACGTCTGCATTTATAGGAACGATTAATAAATTATCAATAAGAGATTCAACGTTAAATACAGTATGGTCAGACTATATACGCATAGGATTAGTAAAGTTACCAGTAAAATTTGATACCGGTGCAGATTATACATGTATTTCCGACAAGATATACCAGAAATATTATAAAAATGTCAAATTACAAATACCAAAAACAACATTATATAACGCCAATGGTCAACAATTGAATGTTTGGGGATATTTCCAAGAGAAAGTGAGCCATCGCAACAAATCACAAATAACAAATATATACGTTGTAAAAGATTTAGATCGATCATTGTTAGACGGTAACACATGTGAGGCTTTAGGGTTTATAAAACGCCTACAAGCAGTCGACAGTGTAGCCAAAATTTCGTTTGATCCAGTAATGAAATTTCCAAACTTATTCAAAGGACTTGGTAAGGTTAAGATTCCGTATAAAATTACTTTGAAAGAAAATGCTATTCCACATGCATTAACGACACCAAGACGAGTTCCAATCCCAATGCTCGATGAAATAAAGCAGAATCTCGAATATATGGAGAAGATGGGAGTAATTGAAGCCATTGACAAACCAAAGGAATGGTGCTCAGGTTTAGTATTAGTACCGAAGCCAAATGGAACATTAAGGATGTGCGTTGATTATACAAAATTAAATGTATACATAAAAAGAGAAATATACCCAATACCAAATACCGAAACAGTGCTAGGACAGATGGGGAAGGCCAAGTACTTTTCGAAGATAGACGCAAACCATGGTTTTTGGCAGTGTATTCTCGATGAAGATTCACAACTATTAACAACATTTATAACACCGTTTGGACGTTTTAAATTCAAACGCCTACCTTTCGGAATCAACGCCGCATCAGAAGTTTTTCAAAAACGAATAAAACAAATACTTCAAGGTTTGGAAGGAGTTCAATGTAACATAGACGATGTGCTCATATATGGCAACACGATGGATGAACATGATAAAAGGTTAATGGCAGTTTTGCTACGATTAATGGAATATGGTATTACACTCAACGCAGAAAAATGCATTTTCGGTGTAACAAAAATTGCATTTTTGGGACATATTATTGATGAAGACGGAATTCATGTGGATGATGAAAAGATTGAGGCAATTCAGAAAATGGAAGCTCCTCAAAACATTTCAGAGGTTAGAAGCTTAATAGGAACAATTAACTACCTTTCAAAATTCGTACCACATCTTGCAACAAAGGCTCGTGCATTAAATGACTTATTAAGCCCAAAAAATGAATTCATATGGGGAGACCAGCAGGAAACAGCATTTCTTAATTTGAAGAAAGAATTAACGAAGAAACCAGTTTTGGCATGGTTTAACCCAAATTTTGAAGCAATAATTTCAGCGGATGCATCATCGTACGGCATAGGAGCAGTCTTGAAGCAGAAACAAGAAGATGGAAGTTTTAGGCCAATTGCTTATGCTTCTAAAACCTTTACGCCAGCGCAACGAAATTGGGCACAGATCGAAAAAGAAGGGTATGCATTAACTTGGGCTTGCGATCGGTTTAAAGACTTTATTATTGGCATAAGAGTTTTATTAGAGACAGATCACAGACCACTTGTATCAATACTGACTGTAAAACCACTAGACGAGCTGACACCGAAATTACAACGAATGCGACTACGACTTTTACGATATTCATACGACGTGAAATATATTCCGGGCAAAGAACTTGGAGCAGCCGATATCCTGTCACGCAGACCGTTAAAAAAATCAAATGAAGGCGATGACAACGATGATCTAGATGGAAATATAACGGCTTATGTGAATGTTATAATGAGTAACATACCAGCCAGCGATGAACGTCTGAAAGAGATTATTATAGCACAGCAGAAGGATTCAATATGTAAAACACTTCGAGAATACAGTTTATACGAATGGCCAATCCAATCACAAATTCCACAAATATTACAAGACTACTGGCAATACAGATCTGACATCGCAGTGGAAGAAGGAATTCTGATGAGAGATACAAGAATCATCATTCCAGCCGAATTAAGATTAAGTATACTGAAAAAGATACATGAAGGACACCAAGGTATTGTAAAATGTCGAGCGAGAATTCGCGATTCGGTTTGGTGGCCAGGTGTTTCTAGAGACATAGAAACATTAATTAAGGAATGCAGGGAATGTATCCAGGAACAACAAAATAGACACGAACCACTGATACCATCTAAATTTCCAAAAAGACCATGGCAACACATAACAATGGATTTGTTTACATTAGACAGAACGTGGTATTTGCTGGTCACCGATTTTTATTCACGATATCCTGAAATAGCACGTCTTGCGAATCTACAGGAAGTTGAAGTCATTAAGCACCTGAAATCAATATTTGCACGACATGGTGCGCCGGAATCGATTTACAGTGATAATGGTACACACTTTGGACCAATGTTGAAATCAATATTCACAAAATTTTCAAAAGAATGGGGATTTGCACATAAAACGTCGAGAAAAAGAACGATTCGAAGAAACCGATTCCATCTGATATTACTTCCAGCAGAAGAACAACATTCAGAGGTAGATCCCTTCACCGAAGAACCCATACCAGAAGAACCGATACAGTCAATAGCAGAGGAACCTCATATGGAAAATCGAAATGAAGAGAGTAATATCGAAGAACCAAGAAGTGATTCAGGAACAAATAGTACTGAAAATTACAGAACGAGGTCAGGACGCATCTCCAAGAAACCAGAAAGATACAATTCTTAATTATATGAATGTTTGTAAAATATTATTGTATTACTTAAGAGGGGAGATGTATTATAAGTCATGATCTAGTTGTAATGAAATAAATGAAAAAGTTATGTCAACGTGTTCCCAAAATGTCAGTTGATTCTCTTAATTTATTAAATTACTAACATTACAGTCATCATTACCGATGTCTACATGTGTTGTAGATACTGGCACACCCAGAAATGGGTAATATGCCGTGATGATGTATTTATTTTATATTTATTTTACTGAAAAATAAAGCAGTAAAATGACTAAAATTTAATATAAATGAAAACTTAAAAGAATGTGAAGTATGTATAAAAGGTAAAATGGCTAGATTACCATTCCCAAAAGGAAATGCTAAGAATCGAACAACAGAAAAACTACAAATAAAACATTCAGATTTCGTCACCTTCATAGACGAGCACACCCGCTACTGTAAAGTATATTTTCTGAAACAGAAAAATGAAGTACTGTAAAAATTCATAGAATACAAGAAAGAAGTGGAAAATTTCACAGGAAACAAAATTAAATATCTTCAAACAGATAATGGCAAAGGGTAATACACAAATGAAAATTTTGAAAAATATCTCAAAGAAAATGGAATAATAAGAAGAATAACAGTACCATATACGCCAGAACAGAATGGTATGGCTGAAAGAAAAAATAGAACTCTACAAGAAAAAGCCAGATGTGTGCTGATAGAATCAAGATTAGAAGAAAAATTTTGGGCTGAAGCGAAATATATAGCAAACTATTTATGTAATAGAATTCCAACAAAAACTACAAACTACAAGACACCATTTGAGAAATGGGTTGGATACACACCATCTGTAAACCATCTACAAATATTTAGATCTAAAGCACATGTATTGTGGAAAGGAAAGAAAAAGGAAAATTTGCTCCCAAAACAGAAGAAGGAATATTTATGGGCTACTCTGAAACTAGCAAAGCATATAGGATTTGGTTACCAAAGAAAAATAAAATAATTATCAGTAAAGATGTGAAAATAATGAATACAATGTATTTTGAGGAAAACGATCAAACTGAAAGAGAAGACCGAGAAGAGAAAACACGAAATCGAAGAAAAGAAACAGAAAAACAAAGATGTGAAAAATTAGAAATAGAGATAACACAACAAGATGAAGAATACGAAGATAACGAAGAAATTACTCAAGAAAATGAAACCAAAACTAAAAATGTAGAAAACAGAAGACCGAATAGGAAGAAAAAGTCACCTACTTGGACAATGGACTACGACATTACAACATACCTATGTGAAGAAAATAAACAGGAGAAACCAGAATGGGAAAAAGCAATAAAACTTGAAATAAAAGCACATATAAAGAACAACACATGGGAAATAATTGATAATGCAGAAGAAAAACAGAAAATAACTAGCAAAATGATTCTGAAAGAGAAATTAGGAGCAGACGGAAAGGTGGAATGAAAGAAAGCACTACTAGCAGCAAGAGGATTTACTCAAAAACCTGGAATTGACTATAACGAAACTTTTGCACCTGTATCAAAGATGAGCTCCATCAGAACATTACTTGCTGTTGCAGTAGAAAAAGACCTAAAACTAAATCAACTATATCTGGCAAGTGCTTACTTGAATGGTACGATAATAGAAAATATAATTATGGAAAAACCTAAGAATTTGGAAAAATACTTGTGTGATATAATAATAGAAGAAAGTAGCAGTGAAAATAAAACCATATTAAACAGGGCGAGAGAAATGTTAAGAAAATTAAAGAATCCTGGAAAAGAAAAAGTATGGAAATTGAATAAAGCAATCTATGGACTTAAGCAAGCAGGACGACAATGGTATGAAAAATTAGATAATAAATTACAGGATTTAGGTTTCATTCTTTCTGTAGCAGACCCCTACATCTACGTATTGACGAGAGGGCGAGCGGATACGATTATCACCATATACGTAGATGACATAATTATTGCTTATTCGGATGAAAAATTGTTAAAAGAAGTGAAACAAAAATTAACCAACACTTTCGAGATGCGGGATCTAGGAATTTTAAATTATTGTTTGGGGATAAAATTTGAAACAAAAGAAGGAAAAATTAAACTATCTCAAGCAGAATACATAAGAAAAATGCTGAGAATATTTAAAATGGAAGATTGGAAACCAGTAAATACCCCAATGGAACTAGGACTCCGTCTCGAAAAGAATTTAAAGATCAGTGAATTACCATATCAAAATTTAATTGGTAGTCTTATGTAAGCAGGTGTTGCAACGAGACCAGATATCATGTAAGCAGTATCTTACCTCAGCCAGTTTAACACAACATATGGAGAAGAATACTGGAAAGCTGCAAAAAGTATCCTACGATATCTAAAAGGTTCATGGAATGCAAAATTAATATTCAAAAAGAGTGGAAAACCACTGGAAGGATTTGCCGATGCTGATTGGGCTGCATGTATGATGGATAGGAGATCGTACACAGGCTATTGCTTTAAGTATGGTGGAGGACTAATCAGCTGGGAAGCAAAGAAACAGAGAACGGTGGCACTGTCAACTGCAGAAGCAGAATACATGGCACTCACGGCCGCTGCAAAAGAAGTTCTATATCTGAAACAACTGCTGAGTGACATGGGTATAAGAAATGACACCATAAAAATCTGGAATGACAACAAGGCTGCACAAAATTTAGCAAAAAATCCAATGAAAAATAAAAGGTAAAACACATTGACATAAAGCAACATTTTATCCGAAAAAATGTTAGACAAAAACAAATTGAAGTTGACTATAAAAGAACTGAAGACATGGAAGCCGATCTATTCACGAAGGCACTGACTGGAGTTCGTCTAAAACATTTGTTGAAAAAAATTGCAGCTGTGATCGTGAGGGAGAGTGTAAGGAAGTGGCACTCACACAGCTACTTAGATTAAATTAAATATATAAAAACCATGGAAACAAAAAAAAAAATAAGTTGATAAGTTTGTGTTGTAAATACATATGTCAATATAGTAAATATAATTGTTCGAATATTGTGTATTAATCTCTTCTAAAATAGAAATCCACTGCTAATATTTTAAAGATCTGTCCACGGCCGTAACCACGGCTGACTAAGTTCCAAATCCCGCAATAAAGGCACCGCTCCACTAATGACCGGCCCATGCCTGCCGCCGTTGCCTGTGCTACGCGTTCGAGCCCGCTGCCAGCCACGACCCTGCCCAGGGCATACACCCGGCATCCCAGGCCCTCAGTAACTGGCATTATACATGTGTATAAACATTTGAGCTTTACATGTCACTTGATGAATAAAAGTTGTTTATTGTTGAATATGTGTTTTTTACTTGTTTTATTCCTTATACTACCACGACTTCAAATCAAAGAATCCTGGGCACTATTTATTTAATTACATAACACAACGTAGGGTAATTAACGATCACGATCTGTATGTACGAGGTGGTTATTATACACTGCCGCGTTACTCATCGTAAACACTTTAACAGATTAGGTTTAATTGTAACGGATCGTGGTTTGAAATATAAAAACATAATAAAAGATACAGTTCCTCAAATAACTACACGATCCGGTACAGCAGCTGCACTTCGTAGCTTCACTGGGCAAGGGCTAAAAGATTCAAAAATAAACTTAAATTTAACCAATAAACGAGCAGAATATGTTTATAGAAGTAACCCAAATAATCTTCTTAAAAGACTTAAGCTATTATTAGCCTCTAAACAGGCTGGACATACAGCGCACAATGATGGAATTATTAGAATAGATGAGGCTTTAAGAGAAGCTAATATTATTGTATAAACTTATTTCTTTTTTAAATACATTATTTGTTATAATATGGTGTCGATAAGTTTGGACGTTATATTAATAAACATGAACATCGCAGTTTATACAGGAAAATACAAGCTAATATACGAAACAAACCAACTTAATTGATACTAAAGTGTAAAATATAAGTCCTGTAACGGGACTTAGTAACGTTCCTGAACATGACAGTGATGCAGTAAATTTAAAATGTTATAAATATAGTTAATAATTTAGAAATATTTGGAAGACAGATTTTTAAATAAAATTGAAAAGAGTCGCAGTTTACTTATAATAAATTTACTATTAAATTTAAGGAGAGATATTTATAAAATAATAAACGGTAATTCCCAGCTTTTCTATACATTTCCATGTGATCTTTAAATTCGAAATGTTCAATATAATATTGAAAGAACATTGATTGAAGCAACAGTAAATAATAAATCACTTGATTTAACAGGTCTGGTTGTTCGAGCAAATGATATTTTAAAATTTTTACCGATAAAGGGACGAAAACTGTACCAGTACTGTCTGTTGAATTGCTGCTTGAAACAAATATTAAAAGTAAATGGGTAAAAAAGATATAGTAAACGAATTACATAAATCTGCTCGTCGCAATTTTCCTCGCAGGCATGTAGTTATCAAAGGTATAAACGATCTATATCAAGCAGATTTTGTGGAAGTGATACCCTATGCCAGGGAGAATATAGGGTACAAGTATATTTTAACAGTAATAGATACTTTTTCGAAAAGAGCCTGGGCTATGCCCATTAAAACCAAAACAGGTAAAGAAGTAGCAAATGTCATGAATAAAATATTTAAAAGTGGGTTTTTTTCCAAAAAAATTACAAACAGATAATGGCACGGAATTTTACAATTCTAACTTTAAATATTTAATGCAAAAATATGATATTAATCACTACTCAACATTAGTAGTAAAAAGGCAAGTATAGTGGAAAGATTTAATCGAACATTCAAGTCTATTATGTGTAAGGAATTTAGTTTACAAGGATCATACCAATGAATTAACAAAATAGAAACGCTCACAAACACGTACAATAATAATTGGCATTCAACGATTAAAATAAAACCTATCGATGTGACTGTTAAACATGAGAATAAATTATTAAACTCTGTATACAATCGTATTAAAGTAGCTAGTCGGAAGTTAAACCATTAACGGTGCAACATCATTCAGCAAGTGTCCCTAAATCTAGTAAAAAAGTGCCACTCACGTGTACCGAAAATCGCTAAGAGCCAGGATCGAACGCCTGAGAAGATACTGTACACTCATATTTAATATTTACCATCCTACACTTTCCTACTGTGCGAATAATTTAAAATAATCACTGAAACACGTGTCAATCGCGAGGTTATCTACTCCGCACGACATCTGCGGAGTAATAGAAATAGAAATGAAAAACAATGGATAACGAAACTAAACAGAACTCTGCCGGCCGGCCTCTGACTACATGAGCCGCTCACCACAGCCAGACAACAAATTCGAATAAACAAATCCACAACCAGTGTTACGCCAACGCTATAATAAATACCTTCCAAAAAAATATCAAGCAATTATCATGCCATCCCAAGAATACTTAAAAATAAGAAATTACATTACTGCAGTAGGATCTATAGTACAACCAAAAAATATAATATTTGCGTCCAAAATATCCAAGCAAAGAATTTGCATATTCCTCGCCAATAAAACAATTGCAGACAACTTAGTAAAAAATAACAGCACAATAAAAATATCCAATAGAACAATAAACATACGTCATTACAACACCTCTGCAAAAAGAATAATATTATCCAATGTAAACCCAATAATTTCACACAACATAATAGAACAAAAATTAAAAGAACTTAAATTAAAATTAGTCTCGGCAATAAATTTCCTACACAGAATATGAGCACGTACTTACCATCCGCAGACAAGTATATATAACACCGACAGAAGACATACATGTACCAGCTATAATCTCGGTTGATTACGACTATATGCCCAACAAAATATTCCTGAACACCGATGAGAATATATTATGTTTCCTTTATATGCATTTAACGTCTTCTTTTTGTAGGGCTAGTAAAAAGAATGGTGGAGGTGGAGTTGGATTCTTTTGTAAAAATAATATAAATGCGTACGAAATTAACTTTATTAAAAATTTATCAGTTTCTGGAATTATAGAATGTTGTGCTAATCATTAACCCACAGGTTACTATTGTAGGCATTTATAGACCACCATCTGGTGATTTTGGAATATTTCTTGAAGGAATTACAGATATTATAAACAGTTTGTATGATATAAACAAGTGCATCATCATAGCTGGAGATTTTAATATTAAATTTGATATTCAGAATAATGAAGTCGCACGACTGAAAAATTATATTATATATTATAGTTATGGTATAAGTATTATTTTAAAGAACCCTCAAGCGTAACTAGTACTAGTGTTAGCTGCATTGACAATATTTTTATATATAGAGTCGGCTGCTCTGATTTATATACTGAAACGATAAAATCTATTATGTCGGATCACTTTTCACAGCTACTGTCAAATCTGCCAATGCTTTAGAGGACAAAAATAAGTTGAAAACACAACATGGTTTTAATGAGCACAATATTAATACATTTATAAATTATCTAAAGCAAGAAACCTGGAACGATTTATATAATATCACTACCCCAGATAATTCGTTTAATTTTTTTATGAATACTCTTTCATACTACTTTGAGTTATCTTTTCCTACCACAGTTATTCACAACAATAATAATAAAACTAATTTACCATGGTATGCTTCAAAGTTAAAAGCGATGAAAAATATATTATTATATATGTATGCTAATTTAAGCAATCATTCAAACTACTTTAAGCAATCATTTAAAAATTACAACAAAATATATCAAAATGCTAAATTGCAAATTTCTGAAAACATCTCTAAAACTAGTTGGCATATTATTAATAATTATCTGAATTATTGTGCAAAGAAGAAAAATGAGATAATAATTGAGCAAGAAAATTTTTACACTGGTACTCCAGCAGCTAACTTACTAAATGACTACTTTGCAACAGTTAGTGAGAAAACTATTAAGAATATCGCTATCACTAATGATGATTTCATAACAGACAACGTTCCATTATTTAATAAAACTTTTACTTTATTCCCCATTAATTACATTGAAATTGAAAATAATATAGATAAACTTAAAAATTCACACTACAGGATGTGATATTTCAATTTCTTTTAATGAAGAAAATTAAATCTTATATTTCCAAACCATTAGAACATATTTTTAATTTATCTACTGAATCAGGAGTTTTTCCTAGTAAACTAAAATTCAGTATAATCAAACCGCTATTAAAAAAAAAGTAATCCTTTACAAATTAATAATTATTATAGACCCATTTCTCTTCTCTCAAGTTTTTCAAAAATAATAGCACATTTCATAAGTACGCAGCTGTTGTCTTACTTTACTTCGAATAAAGCCATTTTCGATACTCAGCACGGATTTATGCCAAGAAAAAAAATTACAGAATTTGTAAAAAAACTTGTCGACTCAAAAGATAAAAATAAAATTACAGTTGGTATCTTCATAGATTTTACTGAAGCATGGATCACAGAATTTTAATAAATAAATTAGAAAGATATGGTTTTCGTAGTATACCTCTTCAATGGTTTATGTCTTACTTACGAGATCGTAACCAGGTTGTTGCTTTAGATAATAATATAACTTCTAACATATCTAATGTTAATGTCTGTGTTCCTCAAGGTTCTGTATTAGGTCCAACGCTTTTCACTATTTACTTAAATGATCTGTCTTCATTTATTAAAGATAATGAAATTTACAAGTCTCGTATGCAGACGATACATATATTTTAATTACAGCTAATATTATAGAGTCTGCTCAAAATATTGTAACAGAAACCATAAGTTAAGGATTATGCTGGGTTAAACATAATCATCTTAGTATAAATACAGATAAAACTTAATTCATTGGTTTCGGATCAACTCCTGATTTCGGAATTACTATCAATAATTCCACTTTTACAGCTACTAATGCAATTAAATTTCTAGGTTTATGGATTGAGAAAAACCTTAAATGGGTCACACAAATTAATCATTTATGTAAGAAAATTGCACAAGTTTGTTTTGCTCTTTGGCATTTAACTAAATTCTGCAGTTTAGAAGTACCAGAAATTTTTATTCTGCATGTATACATTCTATTTTAAAGTATGGAATAGTGCAATGGGGCGGATCATCTGACATTAAAAAAGTTTTTATAATACAAAAAAGAGCTATTCGGATATTGGTTGGAGCTTCACAAAGAGATTCTTGTAGATAACTTTTCATTCGTTTAGAAATAATGATAGTTTACTCTATATACATTTATAAATTAATCTGTTATGTAGATCAATATTTTTCCAAATTTTCAAACAACCGTGCATCTCATATGTACCAAACAAGATTTAAAAAACAGTTATTACCACTACATCATAACACTAAATTTTATCAAGAACATTTGTTCTACAATGGCTCTCGCTTCTATAATAGGTTTTCTGTAGACTTGAAAAATATATATAATCATGTTTCCTTCCAGAAAAAGCTAAAGTCTTTTTAATCAAAAAATGCCTGTATTCGGTAGATGAATTTATGCACCTGTAATATCTTCTTGACTTTGACGTTTATACCTTAAGTGTTGTCCAGTGTTGTGTCAGATAATGATTTTCGTTATCTGGATAACAGATAAAAGATAAATTTGCGAAATATATCTAGATAAGGATAACAGATAATTTACATGTTATATAGATAAAAATTTTAGATAACAGATAAGGTACATGAAAAGTAAGCAACCGTGATTTCTTACAAAACTTTTTTTAATTGTTTATGCTTGATTGATACAATGTGTGAAAAGGAAACAAAAAATATTCAGTGTACATATTAATAATAATAATAATAACATACAAAAAAGGTAGACACTATTCTAAAAATATCTATGTACATATTTTTTATAATAGTAAATTATTGTTTTTTAAAAACAGTACTTTCTCAAAATTAGTATCAGATAGACGATTGCGTCTTGGTGTGAAAATTTGTCTGCCTACACTGAAAAAGCTTTCAACACTGTTTTATATTATTTACCTGCATAAAATTAAACATATAAAAATGCCAGTAAATGAATATTTTCATAAATAATGTTGCACACTATTGCTCACGAATCACGATCACACGTCACATCACAAGTAAGTTTACACAGACAGACACACCGGCGACGGAAAAGACACGACACGGCACACGGCACTATGCGATGCGGTAAATTGTGCTTATCCTAACTTGGTAAATAGTATTTTGATTTGAGTATAGATGGAGCTAACATAAATAATGGTTATCTTATATTTCTTCTGCATGTTATAAAACAGATAAGATAATAGATATTAATTTTAAAAATATATAGATGTAACTTTGATATCTGTATTATCAAATGTTCATACATTGCCTCCTATGCTATGATCGTGCTATGAATTCCTCGTATGCATAGCAACTGTCAAATTTTGTTTTCTAATTGAAACGTTTTAAGACAGATAATTAAGGACATTTAAAATTGATTATTTAGGTAATAATTTTGTAGTTTTATTCTTTATTTATGTAAATAATCTAATAAAATAAACTTTAGTTCACAGAGAATTCAATTTGGTGTTCAATTAGTAAAATACCAAGAACAGAATTACAAATCAATTTTATGTTCTGAAAAATGCCAACTAAAGTGAAAATTCATTTTGAAAAGGTATTTGATACAGAGAAGAAATTAGTAAATTCAGTTAAATATCTGGGACATGTAATTAAAAAAAAATAAGATAAGACCATACAAAGACAATTTGATATCGATAAAAAAATTTCAGAGACCAAAGAACAGAACAAATATGAGGCAATTTTTGGGTAAAACAAATTTTTATTTCAAATACATTGAAAATGCAACTAAGAAACTTGAACCATTACACAATTTACTAAGAAAAACAGTGAAATTTGAATGGACAGATGAGTGTGAAAAAGCATTTTGTGATATCAAAGATTATTTATGTTCCAGTCCTATATTAGCAATTTATAATCCAGAGAAAGATGTATTCATTGAAACGGATGCAAGTGGTGCTGTTCTCAAACAACCACAAGAAGATGGTAAACTTCATCCAGTAGCATATTTCTCAAGAAAATTGAATGATAGTCAACTGAAGAAAAAAGCAATCTATTTAGAAACTTTAGCAATCAAAGAAGCAATTGTCTACTGGCAATACTGGTTAATAGGTAGAAATTTCACAGTAATAACTGATCATAAACCACTTGACACACTCAGAGTAAAAGCAACAACAGATGAAGAACTAGGGTATTTAATGCATTACTTATCACAATATTCATTCAAAATTATTTATGCACCAGGTAAAGGCAATATAGAAGCTGACGCTTTATCAAGAAATCCAGTCTTAGAAAGCATAGAAAACAATGAAGATATACTGAAAGTTGTAAACATGGTAACATTAAAGGAGATAATGGATGATCAAAGAATGAATGTGGAAGAAATAAAAAATCCAAGAAAGTGATTAAGAAAGGTGATATTAGTTTCAAAAATTTAAAAAACATACAGAGAATTTATGTGTCACAAAATTTTGGGTTAAAACTTATTGAGAAGATACATGAATTCTATGGTCACATTGGCGTCGGTCACATAATTAGTAAATTGAGATCATATCATTATTTCATGAATATAGACAAGATAGTTCAACAATTTTGTAAACAATGTGAAATATGTATAAAAAATAAAACCAGAACCAGCAGACAAATTGCATTATTGTCTAAATTGGGTCCAGCAACAAAACCGTATGAAATTATGTCAATTGATTCAGTAGGTGGTTTTGGTAATAATAGATCGTCAAAGAAATATTTGCACATCCTAGCAGATCATTTTTCAAGAGCAGAATTCATTTCAACAACCAAAGGTCAATCTGCAAGAGATTTCATAAATCTAATTGATAAAATTGCAGATAAAAATGAAATTAAGATAATTTTAGCAGACCAATATACTGGAATAAATTCTAAAAAATTAAAAAGATATCTTAAAAAAAAAGAACATCTTACTGGTATTTACATCTGTTGATTGTGCAGAATCTAATAGGTTAAATGAAAGGCTAAATCAAACACTAGTAAATCGAATTCGTTGTAAAATCAATAGTAGTGGTAAAAGAGCGTGGTTTAGTATAGCACATGAGTGTGTAGATGAATACAAAAGAACAACACATAGTGCTACAAAGTATTCCCCTAATTACTTATTGTATGGTATAGAAAATGAAATTATTCCAAATGAGTTTGTTAAACAACATGATTTAAGTAAAGATAGAGAACAAGCATTATTAAATTCAATGAAGAACTTCGAAAAAAATAAAGAAAGTATTGATAAAAATAGAAGAGAATGGGAATTCAAGAAGAATGATTTAGTATATGTTAAAAATGGACACAAATTAAATAGGAACAAACTAGATGAGGTTAGAAGTGGACCATATCGAATACTAAAGAAAATTTCGAATGTGATTTATGAAATTGATGCTGGAAAGAAGCGTAAAGAAGCCAATTTATTTCAGGTTCGTTAGGCATTATCCTCCTCAAGATTTGTTTTTAAACCTGGGTTTAAAACTTGGGGAGGGGAGATATAACTTTGATATCTATATTATCAAATGTTCATACATTGCCTCCTATGCTATGATCGTGCTATGAATTCCTCGTATGCATAGCAACTGTCAAATTTTGTTTTCTAATTGAAACGTTTTAAGACAGATAATTAAGGACATTTAAAATTTATTCTTTAGGTAATAATTTTGTAGTTTTATTCTTTATTTATGTAAATAATCTAATAAAATAAACTTTAGTTCACAGAGAATTCAATTTGGTGTTCAATTAATAAAATACCAAGAACAGAATTACATAGATATTAGATAAAAGATACTAACAACGTTACCTAGATAAAATTTTAGATAAGCACAACATTGGTGTTGTCCTAGTTCTTTTTACTAAACTTTTGTTACAATAAATGCTATTATTATTATTATTATTATTATTATTATTATTAATTATTATTATTATTATTAATATTATTATTATATATTATTATTATTATTGTTATTATTATTATTATTATTAAGAAAACCAGTCTAGTTTTTCTATATTACATACATACATAAAATCACGCGTTTCCCACTTAGTGGGTTAGCAAAACCCGAAAATAATAAGGAAAGGGATGAAAGCAAGAGCTCCACAGAATCACTTAACTCTTTAAAAACATTCTTCTTCCGCCTTGCCCAAAATCATCATAACATTCATTCAAGAACATATTATTGTGACCGATTTTTGGTAGCGAATAACCGCATCCGGACTACAATAATAGTTACGCAACAATCATCTTCGCTACATATTCCTATCCATGCATACTTCTTTCACCACAGCCACATTCATAAACGTATTCATACATAATAACATATTAAAGTGACCGATTTTCGGTAGCGAATAACCGCATCCGGACCACAATAATAGTTACGCAACAATCATCTTTCGCTACACATTCCTATCCATGCATACTTCTTTCAACACAGCCACATTCATAAACGTATTCATACATAATAACATATTAAAGTCACCGATTTTCGGTAGCGAATAACCGCATTTGGACCACAATAATAGTTACGCAACAATCATCTTTCGCTACACATTCCTATCCATGCATACTTCTTTCACCACAGCCACATTCATAAACGTATTCATACATAATAACATATTAAAGTGACCGATTTTCGGTAGCGAATAACCGCATCCGGACCACAATAATAGTTACACAAAAATCATCTTTCGCTACACACTCCTGTACAAACATACTTCATTCTTCTCGTCCACATAAAAGTTCAGCTGTCTCTCCATTCTCACAAAACATTCTTACTAACCATTTATCTTTACACCACAATAATTACGAAACGATCATCCTTCGCAACACATTCCTATCCATGCATACTTCTTTCACCACAGCTACATTCATAAACGTATTCATACGTAATAACATATTAAAGTGGCCGATTTTCGGTAGCGAATAACCGCATCCGGACCACAATAATAGTTACACAAAAATCATCTTTCGCTACACACTCCTGTACAAACATACTTCATTCTTTTCGTCCACATAAAAGTTCTGCTGTCTCTCCATTCTCACAAAACATTCTTACTAACCATTCATCTTCACACCACAATAATTACGAAACAATCATCCTACGCCACACATTCCTATCCTGGCAAACTTCTTTCGCCTCAGCCACATTCATAATCGTATTCATGCATGCTCTTCTTCTCTTTCCACTCGGAAATTTACGCTCCTTCAAAACGCCACCAATCACATCCATCCACTTACACACTGGACGGCCACGCAATCGAACACCCTCAACTTTACCAGCATATATGCGTTTTACAAGTCGTTCACTTATCAGTCTCTCCACATGACCAAACCATCTCAACAGACTCACTCCAACTCTCTTAACTACATTCTTCCTAACCATACATTCTTCATACACCAAATTATTCCTCACGCGATCCCGTCTTGTATACCCACAAACACCACGTAAATACCGCATTTCCACAGCAGTCACTTTCCTTTTATGCTTTCTCGTCCATGCCCAACATTCACTTCCATACATCAAAGCATGCACCAGCACTCCATTGTATACACTTAACCGAGCTTCTCTAGATACGTTTACGTTACGAGCAAACGTGCCCAGAGCACCCATTACCTTACATCCCGCACTCACCCTCCTATCAATTTCACGGTCAATTCGTCCATCCCTCGACATCATGCTACCCAAATATACAAACTCATTCACCTGCTCCAGTTTTACTCCATTCACCAACACATTGCACTCAGTCACCAATTCACTCCTTTCAAATACTAACACCTTAGATTTATCAACATTCAACATTAAATTCATACTTCTTCCAACTTCGTTTATTCTCTCTATCATTCTTCTCAGTTGCTCTTCATTTTCACTTAAGACAACTACATCATCCGCATACGCTAACGCAGGCACAATACTTTCACCAATATGTACACCATCCAATCCACTCAACGCCTGCCGCAACAACACATCCATATACAAATTAAACAACCACGGAGACATACCACAACCCTGTTTAACACCTACATTTATACGAAACCAACTACTCAACCTACCATCTATTCTCACAGCAGCTTCACTACCCTCATACAACGCTCGAATCGCTCCCAACCAGTTTCCATTCACGCCGTACTTTCTTAGTACACCCCACAAAGTATCTCGAAGAACACTATCATACGCCTTCTTTAAATCTAGAAAGCCACAGAACACCTTCTTGTTCTTGTCAAGTGACTTCTCTACAATCATACGAAGACTAAACAATTGATCGACACATCCCCTCTCAGGCAAAAAACCACCCTGAACGTCACTAATTTTTGAAATTGTTAAGGTTCGCACCTTATGAATTAAAACCTTACCAAAGAGTTTCCCTACCACACTCAACAGACTTATCGCGCGAAAATTTGTACATTCACTCGAACTGCCTTTGCCTTTGAATAAAGGACAAATAACAGCTTTTTTCCAATCATCAGGAACTACACAACGTTTTAGACAAAATCTAAATAAATACACTAACCAATCAAATACTTTCTCTCCCCCATACTTCAACATCTCATTTGTAATCCCAGCCAAACCCGCAGCCTTACCATTCTTTACACGCGCTAATGCATCACATACTTCACTTTCATCTATATCATAATCATCTTCACTATCATTTTCACTTGCAGCTTCGCTACTATCATCTCTCTCAATCTCACCTCCGTACAAACCCTTAAAATACTCACACCATCTATTCCTTACGTCTGATTCATTCCACAATAACTCTCCATTCGCACTCTTTACAGTTTTCACAACTCGACCACTTCCACCCCGCAATCTCTTCACACTCAACCAAAACAATCGTTTATTTGTACTAAAATCATTTGTCAACCTTTTACTCAACAAATCATCAAATTGTTTTTTACTTACTATTATTATTATTATTATTATTATTATTATTATTATTATTCTTATTATTATGTATATGACTTTTCTTGTTTTTTATACTTTTATTCATTATAGTTATATTAATATATTTTATACATGATACTTCATGTTATATTTCGTATATGCATTCATATATATTTATTTAAAAGGGTGTTATTTTCAGATTGAATAAAAATCAAACGGGTTAATAACCTTAGCAGTTGATGCCCTATTCGAGTTAAAAAAAATATTATTATTATTATTATTATTCCTCCCCGCGGACCCACCTTGTCGTGATGGGGGGGCTAAGTAGCCTTTGCTGCCAGCAACGGTGAAACTAACGGGTCCTGACCTTCGTGTCACTCATTCTTCGAACCGGGCGATTAGTAGGAAATCGCCTGTGCACAGGTTTCTTCATTCCTACCTGCATGTTGACCGTGTGCGGTGACCCGTGTCGGTGGAGGAGGGGATCCTGGTAGTTGAGGAAGCCCCAACACACTACTTTGCCCCAAATTCAACTAAACGGGAGGTCGCAGGCTAACCCACCTGCGGCCAATCGGTTCCCATGCCATTGCCAGGCTGGGGGGTGAGTAGTCTTGGGGATGTGGCGGGATCACCGGTAAGCGGGCGTGCACGAGGACTTAGCGGCCCTATCGTGATCTCTCCCGTGGACTGGCTTTGCTGCCCTCCGGGACTGCTATAGTCTTTGGGAAGCCTTGGCGCTTTACCGGTTTGCGGTATTAGTGTCCCATTTGAGACTCCATGGAGGGTGGGGATACTAAAGACCGAAAGTTCATTATCAATGAGCATGAAATTTACTAAGCCGCTTTATGGTTCACCGACCTCCAAAAACGGTGCGCTTGGAACCGTGTTAAAAGCTCCCGGGGAGAAAACCTCGTCAAAAAACAAATCTTCTTGTGCGGGTACGTCTGGTAACCCCACTGCTGAGATGAACCAAGAAAAGAAGGTAGTACCCCGGTTCTTGGTCATTCAAAGGATTGGTGATAATTTTGAGAAAGTAAGCCCATTTCTAATACAAAAAATACTATTTGGATTAATAGGCGAATTAAAAAATATTAAAAAAATTAAAGACGGTCTGCTTGTAGAGACAGTTTCGGCTCCTCAAGCTAAAAAATTGTTAAGTTTAACAAAGATGGGAGATATGGCAATAGAAGTGATCCCTCACAGATCACTTAATGTATGCAGGGGTGTCATTTATTGTAAAGATTTGTTGAACTGCACAGTGGAGGAGATAGGCTGCGAGCTTCGGAAGCAGGGTGTTATTGAAGTACGGCGCATTAAGTCTAGATTCAATGGTGAATTCAAAGACACGCCGAATCACTTCATAACCTTCAATACCCCGAAACTTCCGGCAAAAATAAAAGTTGCATATATGTCCCTTCCGGTTCGTATGTACGTGCCTACACCTATGCGTTGCTTTCAGTGTCAAGTTCGGACACACAGCTGCACGGTGCTATAGTCCACAGATATGTATATGTGGAAAGGCCCTGCATGTAGGTACCCAATGCATAGAGCCTATTAAGTGTATTAACTGTGAGGGAGACCAATCTCCTCGTTCCAAAAATTGTCCTGCTTTTAAGCAAGAGGTTGCTATCCAACAGATCAAAGTAAAGGAAAACCTTACTTATTTCGAGGCTAGAAAGTTCATTATTCCTACGAGGACCGGTATTTCGTATGCTAACAAAGCATCAACTTCATTAACACCGGACCCTAGTTCTTTTGCTAAACAAATAATTCCTTATCTAGTTCAGGCCTTACAAAATATCTTCATTACAAAATAATCTTTCAATGCTGAACAAAGATCACCTTTTATCTCCTGTAGTCCTTCTCAATCTCTATCTAAAATTCCCACTCAAGAGAAGAAAAAAGTAAATACTACTTCATCTTCTCTTGTGTCTGTTTCCTCTGGCCCTTCTTCTATCATCCCTACTAAGGAAAAGAAAAGGACAAATACTGTTGTTTCTTCTTCTGATGAAGATCTTTCTCTTTGCTCTGGATCTTCGCAGCAGCAAAAGAAAAAAAAGGGCTGGCTTCTGGGCAAACCAAGGAAACCTGTCTAGTTGTTCTACATTAAATTATAAGTCATGAATAATATTATTCAGTAAAATAATAGGGGATGCATTTTTCATTATTGTGACTTGAAGATGCTGCTATCGGAATTTAATCCGATATGTACGTGTCTTTAAGAAACGCACTTTACACCAGGCCAGGCTTACTCGTTGAAAAATTACAGTATGGTTAGGTTCGATTCTCCACCCTATATCCGGGTTAACGGAGGTGTGGCGATCATCATAAGACAAGATGCAAGTTTCAAGTAGGTAAACCTCAACACTAACCTTCAAGCCGTTGCTGTTCGAATGTCAGCACCATTTAATGTTACTATTTGTAACATATACTTACCCGACGTCAACTGGGATTTAGCTGACATTCAAGGCATTATTCGGCAACTTCCTACTCCCTTTGTTCTTCTGGGAGACTTCAATGCCCACCATTTTATATGGGGATCTGAGCATATTGATCCAAGGGGAAAAATTGTGGAAAACCTGCTGGATGATCCAAATCTTGTTCTTATGAATGATGGTTCTCCAACATATTTAAATGCTCGCTCAGGGTCCTTTTCTTGTATTGACCCAACTTTACTGTCTTCATCGTTATCCACTCGCTTCTCTTGGCGGGCACTTGATGATTTGCATGGAAGTGATCACTTTCCTATAGTGATTACTACAGACACTCCCGTGTATGAACAAGTGTTTGCTCCAAGTTGGATTTTGAGTAAAGCCGACTGGGCATGTTTTAAGGCATCTCTTAATGTTCCAGCCATGACTAATAACAACAATGTCAATGTAGAAGAACTGACAGAAAACATTTTCTTAGCAGCAGAAACTGCAATCCCTCAGAGCAAGTCAAAAGCTCGAAAAAGATCGGTTCCCTGGTGGAACCGAGATATCCAGGTTTTGGTCCGGGATAAAAAAATGGCTTTCAATCGCTTCAAACGGATTCCCACTCAGGAGAACCTTATTTTTTTCAAAAAAGCCAGAGCATTGGCACGTCGCTGTATATTGGATTGTTACATTATGATATATAGTAGCTGTAGAAAACAATAGATTTTATGACAATAAAGTTGTTATCATGTGAAACATGGTGTCAGGTGAAAATAAATAAAAAATAAGTAAAAGATAATATAAATCAAATAAAAACGACTAATATTAAGCATTTGTAGTGAGTATAAGTGATATTTGAAAAGAAAATGGCACAAGGAATAGCAGCGATGATACCAGTTCCCACACAAATGGATGTGGAGGACAAGGAAAATATTGCGGGAAATTGGGATATGTTCGAGAAATAGTGGAGAAATTATGAAATAGCCACGGAAATAGATAAGAAACCAGAAAATATACGAGTAGCAATTCTAAAAGCTGTAATGGGACGAGACTGTGTACGAATTCTGGAAAATTTGAATATACCAGAAAAAGAACAAAATAAAATAGACTCCATTTTAAAATACTTAAAAGAACATTTCGAACCAGGAAGAAATATAATTTATGAAAGATCGTTGTTTTATACTGCAGTACAAGAGCCAAACGAAAACATAAGTCAGTATATAAATAAATTAAGAAGATTAGCCAATTCATGCGAATTTAAGGCAGAAGTTCTGGAAGAAAATATAAGAGACAGACTTGTTTTAGGAATACGAAATAAAAGTATTATGAGAAAATTAATAGAAGACAGAAAATTAACGTTAGAAAAAGCCATTGATGTCTGTCGAAGCGGAGAACTAACAGCAATGCACATGGCTGGACTATCAAATCAAGACGAAGAAATAAATCTACAGAAGGGAATAAGAAATAAGCACAATACAAAGAAAGAAGAAATAGAGTTGAAAAAATGTAGATATTGCGGTAAAAATCATAAATGGAAAAAGGAATTATGCCCTGCTTACGGCAAAGTATGCAAAAAATGTCGAAAGAAGAACCATTTTGCTAGTATGTGCACGGCAAAAGAACAAAAACGAAACATACATGAGATTAAAGAAGAAGTAGACGATGATGGAGAAAACGAGTCGGAAGAATCGATATACCAAGTGAGTAGAAACTCTGAATATCGTAAACAGTTATTCACTAAATTAACACTTGGTCGTGAAGACAAAAAACGAAACATTTTATGTCAGTTAGACACGGGGGCTACATGTAATGTAATAAACTATCAAGATTTATGTAGAATCCTAGAAATAAAACAACCAAAACTGAATGAAGGTCATCTGAAGCTTAAATGTTACAGTGGTAAAATGATAACGCCACTAGGTGAAGTAACTCTAAAAGTATGGCACAAAGAGAAGAAATACAAAGTACACTTTCAGGTTGTAGATACAAGACAGAAACCATTGTTAGGCGCACAATGTTGTCAAAGATTAAAATTAATCAAAATAGAAACCAAACTTTATAAATTATCGGAAATAAATAAAGAGTTAGACAAGAAAAGTATTATGAAAGAATATGGAGATGTATTCACAGGCTTAGGAAAGCTACCCGGAAAATATAATATAGAAGTAGATAAAAGCATAAAACCAAGTCAGCAAATACCTAGAAGAATTCCTGCAGCACTCAAAGAAAAAGTAATAGAAATAATCAGAGATCTAGAAAAAAAGAACATTATCGAAAAGGTTACGGAACCAACACCTTGGATTAGCAACATGATCATAGTACAGAAACCTAACAAAATTAGAATTTGCCTGGACCCAAGAGAATTAAATGTAGCATTAAAAAGAGCGCACTACCAAATACCAACAATAGAAGACATTACTCCGGACTTAGCCAAAGCTAAAATATTTTCAGTTTTAGATGCAAAAGATGGATTTTGGCAAGTATGCCTAACCAAAGAAAGCAGCAGGTTGACGACATTCTGGACACCGATTGGACGTTACTGCTGGAAAAGAATGCCATTCGGTATAAATACTGCACCAGAAGAATACCAGCGCAGGCAGCACGAAGTTCTGCAAGGATTAGCAGGTATTGCAGTAATAGCAGACGACATTTTAGTATATGGCTGTGGTAATACGGACGAAGAAGCCATCCGAGACCATGACCACAAACTAAGAGCACATTTAGACAGAGCAAGATCGGTAAATTTGAAGCTAAATGAGAAAAAAATGAGACTGAAGGTGAAGACTGTCACATACATGGGACATCTTATTACGTCGGAAGGATTGAAACCTGATCCGGAAAAAACAAGTGCAATACAAAAAATGCCGAAACCAAAAGACAAGACAGAAATGCAAAGTTTTTTAGGTTGTGTAACATATCTTGCAAAATTTGTTCCACATCTTTCAGATTTAACAGAGAAATTGCGAATATTAACTCATCAAAATAAAGAGTGGACGTGGAATTCAGAACAAGATGAAGCATTTGAACATATAAAGAAGATAATCTCAAGAGCGCCGGTACTACAATATTATGATGTGAAGAAACCAGTGACGCTTCAATGTGACGCAAGCAGTTATGGCTTAGGATCTGTAATATTGCAAGATGACAAACCGATAGCATTCGCGTCACGCACACTCACTGAAACAGAAAGATATGGATACGTACAGATTGAACGTGAATGTTTAGCAATCGTCTTCGGATGTAACCGATTTCACCAATATTTGAGTGGTAGGGCCAATATAACGGTTGAGACAAACCATAAACCGTTGGAATCCATATTTAAAAAGTCAATTTTAAAGATTCCAAGAAGACTACAAAGAATGCGACTAAATTTACAAAATTATGATGTCAGCGTAAAATATAAAAAAGGGAGTAAGATGTACATAGCGGACTTCCTGTCAAGACTACCAGTGAACGGATATAAAGCCGAAAAAGAAGATAATATATTTAAATCTATTGGAAACATAAACATGATGCAACACATCAATTTAACAGAAGATAGATTGAAACAAATTCAACAGAATACGTCGATAGATATTAAATTAAGTGAACTTGCTACATGGACAAAGCAAGGTTGGCCCGAGAAAAGACAAGAAGTACCGACAAAAATTCAAGAATTTTGGAACTACAGAGACGAAATCAGTGTGCAAAACGGAATTTTATTTAAAGGCACAAAAGTAATTATACCCGTGAAAATGAGAAATGAAATGTTGAAACGCATTCATTCAAGCCATTTAGGAGCTGAATCATCAATAAGAAGGGCAAGAGACGTTTTATTTTGGCCGAAAATGACAGAAGACATATATAGAGAAGTACAGAATTGTAAAACATGCCAAGAAACAGAAAAGGCACAACAAAAAGAACCTATGATAACACATCATACACCGTCCAGACCATGGGAAAGAATAGGAATGGATTTGTTTATGTTTGACAACGAAAACTATTTAATAACTGTCGATTATTATTCAGATTTTTGGGAATTAAATCATCTGAAGAAAACAAATGCTGAAGCAATAATCGAAACCTGTAAACAAAACTTTAGCCGACATGGAATTCCAGATATATTGGATACAGATGTAGGGACACAAATAAATTGCAAACAGTTTAAACAGTTTGCCAAAGAATGGGAATTTGACCTGGTAACAAGTTCACCACATCATCATCAATCAAACGGGAAGGCAGAATCTGCAGTAAAGATCGCAAAGAAGATTTTAAAAAGAACAAAGTTGGAAAACACAGATTTGTGGAAGGCAATTCTGGAATGGCGAAATACTCCAACACAAAACATGGGTTCTAGTCCAGTGCAAAGATTAATGTCTCGCAGAACAAAAGCCTTTCTCCCAGTTAACAATTCTTTGTTATTACCAAAAACCATTCCTTTTGTTACAGAAAAGATTAATAAGCGGAAGTCCCAATACAAATTTCAACATGATAAACATTCCAAAGAGTTACCTCGATTAACATACGGGCAAAACATACGAACACAGTTAAATCCAGCCCGACGAGCCGATCCATGGAGAAGAGGAACAATCAAAGACGTTCTAGGCGATCGTTCATATATTGTGGATGTAGACGGCCATAATTTCCGAAGAAACAGAGTCCACATACGAACAACCGAAGAAAAATCAACCAATGAACATGAATCAACCAAGCCGGAAGAAGTCAAAAAAGATTTGGTTCAAGAAATAAGAAAACCCGATGAAAATCGATCACCAGAAAGGCAAACGGAAAAGACTGCACCGATACCAGACGATAACCCAGTCCCGGTAGAGCAGCCACCCGAAGCATTTCGATCGAGATCCGGAAGAATTATAAAACGCCCGCGAAGATATTTAGATTAAACATTTTGTAATATTTAAAAAAAAAATGTTTTTTTTTGTTAAAAAAAATGGGATGTTACATTATGATATATAGTAGCTGTAGAAAACAATAGATTTTGTGACAATAAAGTTGTTATCATGTGAAACATGGATAGTAAGCAAAAATCTTGGGACGAATATGTTTCTGCCATTTCATCCAGTACCACAACACAAGAGTGTTGGTCAAGGGTTAAACGTATCGCTGGGCATGGTAATTCTATAGGCATAACGTGCTTAAAGCTGGATGATGGGACATTTACATATGATCCATCTACCATTGCGGAAATGATGGCTGACCAGTTCCAAAGTACTAGCAGCTCTTCTAATTATGAGCCTGAGTTTCAAAACTCAAAGGCGGATAAAGAAGTTTCGCTAGATTTCCGCACTGCTGAAACCTTTCATTATAATGCTGCATTTGTACTTATGGATCTGGAATACGCTCTCAGTCAATCAAAGTCGTCATCTCCAGGTTTAGATAGAATTACTAACGACATGCTAAAAAAATTAACCCTTGAATTCAAACTACATTTACTTTCCGTATACAATATGCTCTGGCAAGAAGGTTCATATCCTAAGTTGTGGAAAGAAGCCATTGTTGTTCCTGTTCCTAAAGTCGGAAAAGATCTATCGATACCGTCAAATCATAGGCCGATCAGTTTAACGTCTTGCATCGGAAAGATTTTCGAGAGAATGATTAACAATCGTCTCATGTGGTTTCTGGAATCCAATCATCTTTTGTCAGACCACCAGGCCGGGTTTCGCAAATTCAGATCCACTGTTGATCATTTGGCATATCTAGAAGATGCAATTCTCACCGCTTTCGATAAAAAAGAACACTTGGTTGCAGTGTTCTTTGATCTGGAGAAGGCCTATGATATGACGTGGCGGTATCACATTCTTAAGAAGCTGCATGTCTGGGGTTTTCGTGGTAATTTGCCGCAACTTATTTCTTCTTTTTTGGCAGAACGCAAATTTAGGGTTCGGGTCGGTACATATCTATCATCCTCTAGAATATTAGAGAATGGAGTACCCCAAGGCTCTGTTTTAAGTGTCACTCTTTTTTCCATTGCGGTAAATGAGCTTGTGTCCTTTGTCAGCTCTGTAGCTATGTATCTGTACGTTGATGATCTCACTATTTTCTGTTCTGGTAAGAAGATGGTAGATATCAACAGAACATTGCAATCAGCAATCAACAACATCACACGAAGGGCTGACAAAATTGGATTTAAGTTTTCCCGCGAGAAAACCCAGTGCATGCACTTCTGCCGCTTAAACCGACCACACTATGGACCACTCTTTTTTTTTTGAGGGATAACATAATTAAAATCGTCAGCAGCGTCAGATTTCTAGGACTAATCTTTGATCCAAGACTAACTTGGAAATTACATGTGGAAGAGCTAAGGACGGTTTGTCTTAGAGCTCTCAACATTGTAAAAATGTTGGCGGCTACTAAATGGGGAGCGGAGCCAAAAACACATACACGGGTGTATCAATCTCTGGTTTTATCCAAGATTGACTACGCGTGTGTCGTGTATGCTTTAGCAAAACGAACAACCCTAAATAGACTGGAGCCAATCCACAACCAGGCTCCACTTTACGCTCTTGGTGCTTTTCCCAGTACCCCCACATTAAATTTATATTCACAGTCAAGGCTGACGCCGCTTGACGTAAGACGGAAAAAATTTCTGCTGCTTTACATTTCCAAAATCAAGTCCTTACCGCAACACAAGAACTTCAGTATGCTTTTTCGGAGTGAAAATTGGTGCAGTCAACGACAAATTCAAACCCGACCAGCAGGTATCCGTGCAAAAGAGCTTCTAGAACAAATAAACTTTGACCTGCCATTGTCGATTCCTGTAGAGGAATCTGAAGTACTACCGTGGTTAGTTCCATTAGCTAAGACTAACTACGAACTATCTAGGTACGATAAATCCAACAGTCCTGCGAAAATGATTCAGTCAAAGTTTCTATAGGTTCTGCATGGATACAAAAACACTATGGTGATTTACACAGATGGTTCCAAGACGCACCATGGTACTGGTTGCGCAATTGCTGTCGAAAACACACAGCACTCATGGTCAATGCCTCTCATAACTTCCATTTACACAGCAGAGTCCTACGCTATCTGGCAAGCTCTACGCTACTGCGAGTTCGTCCGAACTTCTAGGAAGTTCCTCGTGGTTAGCGATTCATTGAGCGTCCTCCAAGCCATCACAAACCCTTTTACCACTGACCCAATTATACAGAATATTCTATCCCTCATGAAACATCTTCATGAAATAGGGAAGGATATTTTTTTTCTTTTGGTGCCCAGTCACGTAGGGATTAGGGGTAACGAGATGGCTGATGAGACAGCTCGTTCTGCCGCTGATAGTGACTGTGTTGATGTGTTAATGTTCAAATCTTCAGACTTGGGTCTTCATCTGAAGAAAGAGGTATTGGCTATTTGGCAGCGCACATGGGATGGGGTACAAAACCATCTTAAAACCATTAAGCCGTCGGTTACACAATTTTCCATGCCAAGTGATCTTACCAGAAGAGATCAAGTCAAGATTCACCGCCTGAGACTGACATAACGTGCTTAAAGCTGGATGATGGGACTTTTACATATGATCCATCTACCATTGCGGAAATGATGGCTGACCAGTTCCAAAGTACAAGCAGCTCTTCTAATTATGAGCCTGAGTTTCAAAACTCAAAGGCGGATAAAGAAGTTTCGCTAGATTTCCGCACTGCTGAAACCTTTCATTATAATGCTGCATTTGTACTTATGGATCTAGAATACGCTCTCAGTCAATCAAAGTCGTCATCTCCAGGTTTAGATAGAATTACTAACGACATGCTAAAAAAATTAACCCTTGAATTCAAACTACATTTACTTTCCGTATACAATATGCTCTGGCAAGAAGGTTCATATCCTAAGTTGTGGAAAGAAGCCATTGTTGTTCCTGTTCCTAAAGTCGGAAAAGATCTATCGATACCGTCAAATCATAGGCCGATCAGTTTAACGTCTTGCATCGGAAAGATTTTCGAGAGAATGATTAACAATCGTCTCATGTAGTTTCTGGAATCCAATCATCTTTTGTCAGACCACCAGGCCGGGTTTCGCAAATTCAGATCCACTGTTGATCATTTGGCATATCTAGAAGATGCAATTCTCACCACTTTCGATAAAAAAGAACACTTGGTTGCAGTGTTCTTTGATCTGGAGAAGGCCTATGATATGACGTGGCGGTATCACATTCTTAAGAAGCTGCATGTCTGGGGTTTTCGTGGTAATTTGCCGCAACTTATTTCTTCTTTTTTGGCAGAACGCAAATTTAGGGTTCGGGTCGGTACATATCTATCATCCTCTAGAATATTAGAGAATGGAGTACCCCAAGGCTCTGTTTTAAGTGTCACTCTTTTTTCCATTGCGGTAAATGAGCTTGTGTCCTTTGTCAGCTCTGTAGCTATGTATCTGTACGTTGATGATCTCACTATTTTCTGTTCTGGTAAGAAGATGGTAGATATCAACAGAACATTGCAATCAGCAATCAACAACATCACACGAAGGGCTGACAAAATTGGATTTAAGTTTTCCCGCGAGAAAACCCAGTGCATGCACTTCTGCCGCTTAAACCGACCACACTATGGACCACTCTTTTTTTTGAGGGATAACATAATTAAAATCGTCAGCAGCGTCAGATTTCTAAGACTAATCTTTGATCCAAGACTAACTTGGAAATTACATGTTGAAGAGCTAAGGACGGTTTGTCTTAGAGCTCTCAACATTGTAAAAATGTTGGCGGCTACTAAATGGGGAGCGGAGCCAAAAACACATACACGGGTGTATCAATCTCTGGTTTTATCCAAGATTGACTACGGGTGTGTCGTGTATGCTTTAGCAAAACGAACAACCCTAAATAGACTGGAGCCAATCCACAACCAGGCTCCACTTTACGCTCTTGGTGCTTTTCCCAGTACCCCCACATTAAATTTTTATTCACAGTCAAGACTGACGCCGCTTGACGTAAGACGGTAAAAGTTTCTGCTGCTTTACATTTCCAAAATCAAGTCCTTACCGCAACACAAGAACTTCAGTATACTTTTTCGGAGTGAAAATTGGTGCAGTCAACGACAAATTCAAACCCGACCAGCAGGTATCCGTGCAAAAGAGCTTCTAGAACAAATAAACTTTGACCTGCCATTGTCGATTCCTGTAGAGGAATCTGAAGTACTACCGTGGTTAGTTCCATTAGCTAAGACTAACTACGAACTATCTAGGTACGATAAATCCAACAGTCCTGCGATAATGATTCAGTCAAAGTTTCTATAGGTTCTGCACGGATACAAAAACACTATGGTGATTTACACAGATGGTTCCAAGACGCACCATGGTACTGGTTGCGCAATTGCTGTCGAAAACACACAGCACTCATGGTCAATGCCTCTCATAACTTCCATTTACACAGCAGAGTCCTATGCTATTTGGCAAGCTCGTAGTTAGCGATTCATTGAGCGTCCTCCAAGCCATCTCAAACCCTTTTACCACTGACCCAATTATACAGAATATTCTATCCCTCATGAAACATCTTCATGAAATAGGGAAGGATATTTCTTTTCTTTGGGTGCCCAGTCACGTAGGGATTAGGGCTAACGAGATGGCTGATGAGACAGCACGTTCTGCCGCTGATAGTGACTCTGTTGATGTGTTAATGTTCAAATCTTCAGACTTGGGTCTTCATCTGAAGAAAGAGGTATTGGCTATTTGGCAGCGCACATGGGATGGGGTACAGAACCATCTTAAAACCATTAAGCCGTCGGTTGCACCATTTTCCATGCCAAGTGATCTTACCAGAAGAGATCAAGTCAAGATTCACCGCCTGAGACTGGGTCATACAAGTCTGACACATGGGTACCGTTTAAGTCGGGATGATGCCCCTATGTGCAACACATGTGATACTGCTCTGACAGTTCAACACATTCTTGTTGCGTGTACAAAGTATGATTCACTCAGGCAGCTATAGCAAATGGATCAAGACCTTTCTTTATTTCTATCAGACTCTGGTAAGATTCGCAATGTTCTGAAGTTTTTGCGTGCGGTGAATATTTACGACAAATTATAGACCTTCAAATTTTAAAAAAAAATTTCTTTAAATTTTACTTTTCTTGTTTTTTTATACTTTTATTCATTATAGTTATATTAATATATTTTATACATGATACTTCATGTAATATTTCGTATTTGCATTCATATATATTTATTTAAAAGGATGTTATTTGCAGATTGAATAAAAATCAAACGGGCTAATAACCTTAGCAGTTGATGCCCTATTCGAGTTAAAAAAAATTATTATTATTATTATTTCTACTATTATTATTATTATTATTATCATTATTATTATTATCATTATTATTATTATCATTATTATTATTATTATCATTATTATTATTATTATTATTATCATTATTATCATTGTTATTATTATTATTATTATTATTATCATCATTATTAATATCATTATCATTATCATTGTCATTATCATTATTATTATTATTATTATTATTATTATTATTATTATTATTATTATTCCCTCCCGCGGGCCCACCTCGTCGTGGTGGGAGGGCTGAGTAGCCTTTGTGCTAGTAAAGATGAAACTAACGGGTCCTGACCTCTGTGTCACTCTTTTTTTAACGGGCGATTAGTAGGTGCACGGACACAGGTTTCTTCATACCTACCTGCATGTTGACCGTATGCGGCGACCCGTGTCGGTGGAGGATGGGATCCTGGTAGTTGAGGAAGTCCCAACACACTACTTTGGCCCAGAATTCACCTAAACGGGAGGTTGCAGGCTAACCCACCTGTGGCCAATCGGTTCCCATCCCATTGCGAGGCTGGGGGGTCAGTAGTTTTGGGGATGTGGCGGGATCACTGCAGCGTGCACGAGGACTTAGCGGCCCCATCGTGATCTTTCCCGTGGACTTGGCCTGCTGCCCTTCGGGACTGCTATAGTCTTTAGAAAGCCCTGGCACTTTACCGGTTCGCGGTATTAGTGTCCCATTTGAGACTCTATGGAGGGTGGGGATACCAAAGACCAAACGTTCATTTCGCATGAGCATTAAAATTTTTAAGCAGCTTTCTGGTTCGCCGACCTCTAAAAACGGTGCGTTTGGAGCTGCGTCAAAAACTCCCGGGGAGGAAACTCCGTCAAAAAACACATATTTTTGTGCGGGGGCGTCAGGCAACCCAACTATTGATATGAACCAAGAAAAGGAGGTAGTACCCCGGTTCTTGGTCATACGAAGGTATGATGGTAATTTTGAAAAAGTTAGCTCTTTTCTTCTTCAAAAATTATTGTTTGGAACAATTGGTAATTTAAAAACTATTAAAAAGATTAGAGACGATTTGCTTGTGGAAACTGTTCCGTCTCCACAAGCAAAAAAATTACTAAGTTTAACAAAAATGGGAGATATGGGGATAAAAGTGTTCCCTCACAAAACACTTAATATTTGCAAAGGTGTCGTTTATTGCAAAGACCTTTTGAATTGTACAGTGGAGGAGATATGCTGCGAATTACGGCAACAGGGTGTTATTGATGTACGGCGTATTAAGTCTAAATTGAATGGTGAATTCAAAGACACGCCAAATCACGTATTGACCTTCAATACTCCGAAACTGCCAGTGAAGTTAAAAGTCGCATATATGTCCCTCCCTGTACGCATGTACGTACCTGCACTTATGAGCTGTTTTCAGTGTCAAAAGTTCGGACACACAGCTGTACGGTGCAAAAGTCCATAAATGTGCATTTGTGGCAAGGCCTTGCATGAAGGAACCCAATGCATAGAGCCTTTTAAGTACATTAATTGTGAAGGTGGCCACTCTCCTAGATCCAGAAATTGTCCGGTTTATAAACAAGAGGTAGCAATACAAGAAGTTAAGCCAAAGGAAAATATTTCTTATTTTGAAGCAAGGAAGAAGGTTGTTATATTTACATCGGCCGGTATTTCTTATGCTAATAAAGCATCAACATCAGCAACACCGGATACTACTACTTTTGCTAAAGAAATAATTCCACATCTTGTCCAGGTCTTAAAAAGTACCTTTGTTTACAAAAGAAACTTTTATTACGAAACAAAATTCACCTCTTGTCCTTTGTAACTCTATTCCAACTCCGTCTAGAAGTCTTACACAGGAGAAGAAAATATTAAATGCTTCTTCTTCTCCTCTTGCGTCTATTTCTTCTGGCCCTTCTCCGATTTTTCCTACTACGGAAAAGAAAAGGGCAAGCACTATTGATTCTTCTTTCGATGAAGATCTTTCTCTTTGCTCTGCAACTTTGCAACAGCAAAAGAAAAAAAAGGGCTGGCCTCTGGGCAAACCAAGGAAACCTGTCTAGTTGTTCTACATTACATTATAAGTCATGAATAATATTATTTAGTGGAATATAAGGGGATGCGTCTTTCATTATTGCGACTTGAAGATACTACTATCAGCATTTAATCCGATATGTACGTGTCTTCAGGAAACGCACTTTACACCAGGTCAGACTTACTCATTGAAACATTACAGTATAGTTAGGTTCGATTCTCCGCCTCATATCCGGGTTAATGGAGGTGTGGCCATCACCATAAGACAAGATTTGAGTTTCAAGCAGGTAAATCTCAACACTAACCTTCAGGCCGTTGCTGGTCGATTGTCAGCTCTATTTAATGTTACTATCTGTAACATATACTTACCCGACGGCAACTGGGATTTGGCTGACATTCAAGGCATTATTCAGCGACTTCCTACTCCATTTGTTCTTCTGGGAGACTTCAATGTCCACCATTTTATGTGGGGATCTGGACATATTGGTCCGAGGGGAAGAATTGTGGAGAACCTGCTTGATGATCCAAATCTTGTTCTTGTAAATGATGGTTCGCCTACATATTTCAATGCCCGTTCAGGAACTTTCTCTTGTATCGACCTAACTATACTGTCTTCGTCATTATCCACTCGTTTCTCTTGGCGGGCACTTGATGATTTGCATGAGTGATCACTTTCCTATAGTGATTACTACGGACAATCCCATGTATGAACAAGTGTTTGCGCCAAGTTGGTTTATGAGTAAAACAGACTGGCCGTATTTCAAGGCATCCCTTAAAATTCCACCAGTGACTAATGACAACAATGTACAATGTAACGACGAAAAGAAAAGGAAAGGACGCTGTTGTCCCTATTCGGTCGCCATTTTGTAATGACGTCCCTGTTCGTTCTCCATGCTGTCAAAGGGTTTGCTCGGGCGCCAATAATTCGGAAACACAGCATAAGGAGAGATGGTCGATCCTGTAAAGGACGCTCTCATAGCGTCGCTGAAAAGGATGGCTGGAACGCCAAAAAAGTGCTCGGGTAGCTTAGTGGAGACAGAGTTCGGCTTTTGACAATGAAATCAATTGTAATCATTTTTAATATTTTATTAAAATATATTAAAACGAGAAAGTAATAAATGTAACAAAGCAAAGTAACAATGAATCAGCGATACTTGCAGTATATTTTCTCTACTACGCACGATCAACAATGAACGGGCAACAATGGCACACACCAAGGTTGCGGGAACACGCTATGAACGAGTAACAATGGCACACACCAAAGTTACGGGAACACGGTACGGTTACAGTGTTGTCACTTTTACAACACTCATCAACAATCGCGATTTCAATCTAACAATGTTGGCACACACCAACACTCATTGACAATCGCGATTACGGCGTACAGCGGCCAACACCACTGCACATAACAACCGGCTACACCGGTACGGTCCACCTTCTGCACTCTCTCACGAGCTGCCGGCACACACCAACAGCACTGAGTCAGAGGCAGCCTAGGTCATCCACAACCCGCTCACCTGGCCCTCACCAGGTTCGCAGAAGACGGCACACACCATCTTAGGCTCGTTGGAGAGCTAACGCTCCCTTGAGAGAGCACACACTCTCTCTCTGAAACTAACGTCCGAGCTCCTATTTATACCCCGAAAAACCGTTAACACTTTCGCGGACAAGAACTGCATATGCAGTCATTTAGACTACGATGTGTTCGGACAGGACTGTATTTGCAGTCATTAGTAAAAGCCAAAGATATGCACATGGCTGCAAATGCAGACAAATTTTCTATTTAGAATAATGTTGCTAGATAGTCTGTGTCCCTACAAATCGCATAGCCCCTAACAAATATGTACATAGAGGTTAAATTAAACCCCCCTCTATTTCATGGTATAATGGAGGGAAACCCAGACGCACGACTGCATTTGCAGACATATTTACATGTAAGTTAATAGGAGTTGAAAAATTGTGTGCATGCGATTTCCCTTTACTTTATTTCTAAATAAAATATTTTAAAATTTTTATTTTTGTTATTTGTAGAAGGTAAAGGAAAGATAAATAAGAGGTGTTATGTATTACAACTAAATAACATCCTAAGCTAATAGAAACAACAAATGTACGCAATATACAGAAAACTAAACCAATTGAATTATCAGAGTATAACAAATATATGTCAGGGGTGGATAGATGTGATCAGTTAACGTCATATTATTCTTCTGCTAGAAAAACTATAAGATGGTACAAGAAAATTATATATCATCTGCTAGATCTTGCAGTTATAAATAGTCGCAAGTTATATTGTATTGTCAAATAAATACGAATAATTTGTCGTGGTTAATGGTATAATATATATATATATATATATATATATATATATATATATATATTCAAATTACAACAGTTTATTTGCCGCAACGTGTCACTTTATAGGTAAACTGTTGAACCCAAATGAAGGGACAATTCTGCTTTTGCAGACATTTTGATTTTTAGGGACATGACATAACTATTCATATATGTAATGCAAATTAAGTCTGATAACGTTATAAAAAAAAGTGTGTTTCTGAGTGGCATTTCAAAAAAAGCAGTGTCCGCGAAAGTGTTAAAAATATCAAAAAAGGTTCAAACACGTTTTTAGTCATCCTGCAAATTCTCGCTAACTTTGAATAAAAATATAAAAAATACAGTTTCATGTAGGATCGAACCGACGATATCTAGCGTGCTGGTCAAGCGCACTAGCCACTCGACCACACAATAGCTGACAGATGAACAACAATTTTATAAACATTCGCAGCTATAACCAAAATACAACAATACATTTTACAACAAACGACATACAATATAATCACACAATTATATTGAATGCGTAAATCAAAACAATACAAACCAATAAAAAATGAAAAACAATATTTTTACTTGTGGGATTTGAACTTTGATTTAAATAATCAAACTTTAGCAAAAATACTGACATGCTAACCACAAGGCTACAACGTTAAACATGAAGAATAAATTTAAATCTAGTGACCATCGTTACACCCCCCTCCCACTTCGGAGACAAAAACAAAAAAGGCAGTTCAATTCCCACTAGTTTCAAAAACAACTTCACTTAAACAGGAACGGGAATATCAAAACTTGATTAATTGTTTAGAAAATCATAAACCCAAAACTTTACTGGTCAATCAAACATATTTACTCAACTCACACGTGTCTTTACACTACTGGTCTCCCCTGGCTGGACTGCACTGTTCTTCGGGCTGACTGGCTGCCTTAAGTTTTGGACACGTTCTGGAACTGGACCTCGCCGGGGCGCGCTTCCCGGTGGGGTGGTTCGCAGTTTCCAACACTGCTCTCAAAGGGCGTGCGGACAGTGGACAGCTTCGGGGGATAGGTCGGGGCAACCATAGGATGCCGGTCGTCGGCCATATCTAAGAAAACACTACGGTCGGTAGGCGGACTCATGGACTCGACGAACACGGCGGCGTCGTACGCCCTCCAGGTCACAGAACTGTGAAGAATTCACATCTCCGCACAGACCATGACCCCGAACACCTGGGGGCGACGGTCATACTTCTCACATTAGATGATTACAACGGGCTGTCTCGGAATCGACACCGTACGATTTCGGTGTCTCCCTGCAGTCTTCTCCCATGATTTCATTTCTGTCAAAAGGTCCCTGCTCGGGCGCCATTTGTAATGGCGACGACGGGACGCTCAACAATGAACGGGCAACAATGGCACACACCAAGGTTGCGGGAACACGCTATGAACGAGTAACAATGGCACACACTAAAGTTACGGGAACACGGTACGGTTACAGTGTTGTCACTTTTACAACACTCATCAACAATCGCGATTTCAATCTAACAATGTTGGCACACACCAACACTCATTGACAATCGCGATTACGGCGTACAGCGGCCAACACCACTGCACAAAACAACCGGCTACACCGGTACGGTCCACCTTCTGCACTCTCTCACGAGCTGCCGGCACACACCAACAGCACTGAGTCAGAGGCAGCCTAGGTCATTCGCAACCCGCTCACCTGGCCCTCACCAGGTTCGCAAAAGACGGCACACACCATCTTAGGCTCGTTGGAGAGCTAACGCTCCCTTGAGAGAGCACACACTCTCTCTCTGAAACTAACGTCCGAGCTCCTATTTATACCCCGAAAAACCGTTAAAAATATCAAAAAAGGTTCAAACACGTTTTTAGTCATCCTGCAAATTCTCGCTAACTTTGAATAAAAATATAAAAAATACAGTTTCATGTAGGATCGAACCGACGATATCTAGCGTGCTGGTCAAGCGCACTAGCCACTCGACCACACAATAGCTGACAGATGAACAACAATTTTATAAACATTCGCAGCTATAACCAAAATACAACAATACATTTTACAACAAACGACATACAATATAATCACACAATTATATTGAATGCGTAAATCAAAACAATACAAACCAATAAAAAATGAAAAACAATATTTTTACTTGTGGGATTTGAACTTTGATTTAAATAATCAAACTTTAGCAAAAATACTGACATGCTAACTACAAGGCTACAACGTTAAACATGAAGAATAAATTTAAATCTAGTGACCATCGTCACAGTGTGTGTCTGTACGTTGATGATCTCACTATTTTCTTTTCTGGCAAAAAGATGGGAGATATCAACAGAACTTTGCAATCTGCAATTAACACCATCATACAGAGGGCTGACAAAATTGGATTCAAGTTTTCCCGCGAGAAAACCCTGTGCATGCACTTCTGCCACCTAAACCGACCACATTACGGACCACTTTTTTTTATGAGGGAAAATACTATTAAAATCGTCAGTAGCGTCAGATTCCTAGGACTAATCTATGATCCAAGATTAACTTGGAAATTACATGTTGAAGAGTTAAGGACTGTTTGTCTTAGAGACCTCAACATTGTAAAAATGTTGGCGGGTACAAAATGGGGAGCGGAACAAAAAACTCTTATACGGGTGTATCAATCTCTGGTTCTGTCCAAGATTGACTACGGGTGTGTCGTCTATGCCTCGGCAAAACGAACAACTCTAAGTAGACTAGAGCCAATCCACAACCAGGCCCTACGTTACGCTCTTAGTGCGTTCCCAAGTACCCCCACATTAAATTTATATTCAGAGTCAGGACTGACGCCGCTTGACGTAAGACGACAAAAGTTTCTGCTGCTTTATATATCTAAAATCAAGTCTTTACCGGCACACAAGAACTTCAATACATTCTTTCGGTACGAGAATTGGTGCAGTCAACGACAAATTCAAACCAGACCAGCAGGTATCCGTGCGAAAGAGCTTCTAGAACAAATAAACTTTGACATGCCATTATCGATTCCTGTAGGAAAATCTGAAGTACCGCCGTGGTTAGTTCCATTAGCTAGGACTAACTACGAACTATCTAGGTACGATAAATCAAACAATCCTCCGATTATGCTTCAAAGTTTCTAGAAGTTCTGCACGGATACAAAAACACAATGGTGATTTACACAGATGGTTCTAAGACTCACCATGGTACTGGTTGCGCAATTGCTGTCGAAAACACACAACACTCATGGTCAATGCCTCTCATAACTTCCATTTACACAGCAGAGTCCTATGCTATTTGGCAAGCTCGTAGTTAGCGATTCATTGAGCGTCCTCCAAGCCATCTCAAACCCTTTTACCACTGACCCAATTATACAGAATATTCTATCCCTCATGAAACATCTTCATGAAATAGTGAAAGATATTTCTTTTCTTTGGGTGCCAAGTCACGTTGGGATTAGGGGTAACGAGATAGCTGATGAGGCAGCACGTTCTGCCGCTGATAGTGACTCCATTGATGTGTTAATGTTCAAATCTTCAGACATAGATCTTCATCTGAAGAAAGAGGTATTGGCTATTTGGCAGCGCAAATGGAATAGGGTACAGAACCATCTTAAAACCATTAAGCCGTCGGTTGCACCATTTTAGTTGCGTGTACAAAGTATGATCCCACTCAGGCGTCTATATCAACTGGATCAAGACCTTTCTTTGATTCTATCAGACTCTGGTAAGATTCGCAATGTTCTGAGGTTTTTGCGTGCGGTGAATATTTACGACAAATTATAGACATTCAAATTTTAAAAAATTCTGCACTTGATTTCTTCTTTAAAGTTTACCGTATGTATATGAATTGTAACGGCGAAAAATAATGAAGGACGGAGTTGTCCCTATTCGGTCGCCATTTTGTAATGACGTCCCTGCTCGTTCTCCATGCTGTCAAAGGGTTTTCTCGGGCGCCAATAATACGGAAACACAGCATAAGGAGAGATGGTCGATCCTGTAAAGGACGCTCTCATAGCGTCGCTGAAAAAGATGGCTGGAACGCCAAAAAGTGCTCGGGTAACTTAGTGGAGACAGAGTTCGGCTTTTGACAATGAAATCAATTGTAATCATTTTTAATATTTTATTAAAATATATTAAAACGAGAAAATAATAAATGTAACAAAGCAAAGTAACAATGAACCAGCGATACTTGCAGGATATTTTCTCTACTACGCACGATCAACAATGAACGGGCAACAATGGCACACACCAAGGTTGCGGGAACACGCTATGAACGAGTAACAAATGGCACACACCAAAGTTACGGGAACACGGTACGGTTACAGTGTTGTCACTTTAACAACACTCATCAACATCGCGATTTCAATCTAACAATGTTGGCACACACCAACACTCATTGACAATCGCGATTACGGGGTACAGCGGCCAACACCACTGCACAAAACAACCGGCTACGCCGGTATGGTCCACCTGCTGCACTCTCTCACGAGCTGCCGGCACACACCAACAGCACTGAGTCAGAGGCAGCCAAGGTCATCCACAACCCGCTCACCTGGCCCTTACCAGGTTCGCAGAAGACGGCACACACCATCTTAGGCTCGTTGGAGAGCTAACGCTCTCTTGAGAGAGCACACACTCTCTGCCTGTAGCTAATGCTCGAGCTTCTATTTATACCCCGAAAAACCGTTAAAAATATCAAAAAAGGTTCAAACACGTTTTTACTCATCCTGCAAATTCTCGCCAAGTTTGAATAAATATATAAAAAAATACAGTTTCATGTAGGATCGAACCGACGACATCTAGCGTGCTGGTCAAGCGCACTAGCCACTCGACCACACAATAGCTGACAGATAAACAACAATTTTATAAACATTAGCAGCTATAACCAAAATACAACAATACATATTACAACAAACGACATACAATATAACCAAACAATTATATTGTATGCGTAATTCAAAACAATACAAACCAATAAAAAATGCAAAAATAATATTTTTACTTGTGGGATTTGAACTTTGATTTAAATAATCAAATTTTAGCAAAATACTGACATGCTAACCACAAGGCTACAACGTTGAACATGAAGAATAAATTCAAATCTAGTGACCATCGTCACACCCCCCTCCCACTTCGGAGACAAAAACAAAAAAAGCAGTTCAATTCCCACTAGCTTCAAAAACAACTTTACTTAAACAGGGACGGGAATATCAAAACTTTATTAAATGTTTAGAAAATCATAAACCTAATTTACACCCAAAACTTTACTGGTCAATCAAACATATTTACTCAACTCACACGTGTCTTTACACTACTGGTCTCCCCTGGCTGGACTGCACTGTCCTTCGGGCTGACTGGCTGTCTTAAGTTTTGGACACGTTCTGGAACTGGACCTCGCCGGGGCGCGCTTCCCGATGGGGTGGTTCGCAGTTTCCAAAACTGCTCTCAAAGGCCGTGCGGACAGTGGACAACTTTGGGGGATAGGTCGGGGCAACCATAGGATGCCGGTCGTCGGCCATATCGAAGAAAACACTACGGTCGGCAGGCGGACTCATGGACCCGACGAACACGGCGGCGTCGTACGCCCTCCAGGTTACAGAACTGTGAAGAATTCACATCTCCGCACAGACCATGACCCCGAACACCTGGGGCGACGGTAATATTTCTCACATCAGATGATTACAACGGGCTGTCTCGAAATCGACACCGTACGATTTCGGTGTCTCCCTGCAGTCTTCTCCCATGATTTCATTTCGGTCAAAAGGTCCCTGTTCGGGCGCCATTTGTAACGGCGAAAAATAATGAAGGACGGTGTTGTCCCTATTCGGTCGCCATTTTGTAATGACGTCCCTGCTCGTTCTTAATGCTGTCAAAGGGTTTGCTCGGGCGCCAATAATACGGAAACACAGCATAAGGAGAGATGGTCGATCCTGTAAAGGACGCTCTCATAGCGTCGCTGAAAAAGATGGCTGGAACGCCAAAAAGTGCTCGGGTAGCTTAGTGGAGACAGAGTTCGGCTTTTGACAATGAAATCAATTGTAATCATTTTTAATATTTTATTAAAATATATTAGAACGAGAAAATAATAAATGTAACAAAGCAAAGTAACAATGAACCAGCGATACTTGCAGGATATTTTCTCTACTACGCACGATCAACAATGAACGGGCAACAATGGCACACACCAAGGTTGCGGGAACACGCTATGAACGAGTAACAATGGCACACACCAAAGTTACGGGAACACGGTACGGTTACAGTGTTGTCACTTTGACAACACTCATCAACAATCGCGATTTCAATCTAACAATGTTGGCACACACCAACACTCATTGACAATCGCGATTACGGCTTACAGCGGCCAACACCACTGCACAAAACAACCGGCTACACCGGTACGGTCCACCTGCTGCACTCTCTCACGAGCTGCCGGCACACACCAACAGCACTGAGTCAGAGGCAGCCAGACAACCAACATAAAGTATGGTTAAAGAAGGGGAACTTAACACCGGCAAGCCGGCCGGTAAAAACGGTGCGTCAGGAGGGACGGTAAAAACTCCCGGGGAGAAAACCCCGATACCAAACAAAGGTTTCCAATCTGGGAACAAAATTGCCTCCGGTGCCTCCGCTTCAAAGACTGGTACTAATACCCCGAGAAACGTTAACATCAATAAAACGATGATACAAACGGAAAAAGAGACAGCTGTGAACGCGAACCAGGAAAAGGTGGTAGTACCCCCGGTTCCTGGTCGTTAAAAATTTAAGTGGATCATTTGATAAGGAGAATCCTTTTGTTTTACAAAAACTTTTATTTGGCTTGATCGGTAACGTTAAAACAGCCCGAAAGACGAAAGATGGCCTGTTCATCGAAACGGTATCAGCAGCTCAAGCTGAACGGCTATTACAAACTAGAAAGCTAAACAGTTATGATATTGAGGTAACTGGTCATAGAACTATGAACTACTCGAAAGGAGTAGTTTTTTGCCGCGATCTCCTGAACTGTACAGTTGAGGAGATTTGCGAAGAATTACACGATCAAGGCGTCATCGAAGTCCGTCGTATCAAAAAACGTGAAAATGGTGTACTGGTGGACACACCTAATCACATTCTCACCTTCAATACGCCAAATATGAAAGACAAAATTAAAGTAGCGTTCTACTCCCTCAAAGTAAGGTTATATATTCCTGCTCCAATGAGGTGTTTTACATGCCAACGTTTTGGTCATACTTCCAGTAGATGCAAAAACCTTCAGATTTGCATCTGCTGAAAAGAAATGCACGAAGGCAGCAGCTGTGTGGAACCATTACAGTGCGTCAACTGTAAAGGACCACATTCCGCTCGATCACGAAACTGCCCGGTGTTTAAACAGGAAGCAGCAATTCAGGAATTGAAAACCAGAGAAAATATAACCTACTTTGAGGCGAGAAATAAGGTTGTCGTACGAACTCTTACTCTAGGAGTGTCGTATTCAGCTGCTGCGATGACCGAAAAAACTGCTAAGACAGATACGACGGCAATTGTGAAAGAGCTCCTACCACAATTAGTAACAGCTCTAAAAACTGTCTTTGTTAGCAAAGACAGTTTTATTCAACCCGTGGCGAGGGTACCACGGGTTCCTTCCCGAAGGGAAAATAGTCCGACACCATCCAAGGTGTCGGAAAAACGAATGAGAAGCGAAGAGGAGGAAGGGGGATCTTCCGAGGGAGACGCCTCGGTTTACTCCGCCTCCTCACAAACCTCTCAACCCCCTAGAAAGAAGAGAGGTAAAGGCTGGCCTCTTGGCAAGCCTCGGAAGCCGAAGGAAGAGAGATAGATCTATTACTATTATTCCATATCATTATGTATAAAATAATCCAGTGGAATATCAAGGGTTGCGTGTTCCATTACTGTCAATTGAAGATGCTGCTGACGGAATTCAACCCGTTATGTACGTGTCTTCAAGAGACACGTTTCAGACCTGGTCAAGTATATTCACTCAACAACTATTCGATAGTCAGGAGAGATATGGAACCAAACATCAGGATTCGAGGTGGAGTAGCCATCATTTTAAGGGAGTATGTCAAATACGAGCAAGTCCTAATTGACACGAATCTCCAAGTAGTAGCAATTCGAATGTCATTCCCAGTTGTCCTCACGGTATGTAACATCTACTTACCAGAGCGAACTGGCCAGAGTTTGAATAAGTTATGGTTCAAGGGAAACTACCCTACCGTTTGGAAGGAAGCACTTATTGTGCCGATTCCAAAAATAGCCTTACATCGTGTCTAGGGAAACTTTTGGAACGGATGATTAATAACCGGTTGGTTTGGTGTCTCGAAACCCGCAGTCTACTAAACCAAGCACCAAGCCGGTTTCCGAAAATACCGGTCTAAAATCGACCAACTAGTGTACCTAGAGCACGAAATACACAGGGCTTTTAAGAACCGCGAGCATTTGGTTGCAGTCTTTTTCGATCTCGAAAAAGCATAACTACCAGCGCCGTTCATACTACTTGTAAATTTCAATGCTCACAATGGGCTGTGGGGCTCTGACCACAGAGACCAAAGAGGTCGGATCATAGAGGATCTTCTTCAGTCCCCTGAACTCGTGCTGCTAAATGATGGTTCACCTACCTATTTCAATGCTAGGTCAATGAGTTTCTCCCACATTGACCTGACTATCGCGTCATCCCGACTATCGAGTAGATTCTCCTGGAGAGCATTAGGCGACCTGTACGGGAGTGATCACTTCCCGATAGTGATCACTACGGACAACCCCACCACCAATCAGGTTCGTCAGGGTAAGTGGCTTTTATACAGAGCGAACTGGCCAGAGTTTGAATAAGTTATGGTTCAAGGGAAACTACCCTACCGTTTGGAAGGAAGCACTTATTGTGCCGATTCCAAAGATAGGGAAAGACCCGCTTCTGGCTTCAAGTTATAGGCCTATCAGCCTTACATCGTGTCTAGGGAAACTTTTGGAACGGATGGTTAATAACGGGTTGGTTTGGTCTCTCGAAACCCGCAGTCTACTAAATCAAGCACCAAGTCGGTTTCCGGAAATACCGGTCTAAAATCGACCAACTAGTGTACCTAGAGCACGAAATACACAGGGCTTTTAAGAACCGCGAGCATTTGGTTGCAGTCTTTTTCGATCTCGAAAAAGCATACGTTATGACGTGGTGATATCAAATCCTACAAAAGTTGCATGCATGGGGATTTAGGGGTAATCTACCCCAGTTTATAAGTGCGTTCCTTCGGGACCGAACGTTCAGGGTTAGAATTGGCACCGTTCAATCCTCCAGTAGGATACTGGAGAACGGGGTACCACAAGGTTCTACCCTGAGCGTCACTCTCTTTATTATTGCGGTTAACGATCTTCTATCCGGCCTCAGCAACGCTGTAGGTATTTGCATGTACGTTGATGATCTTACCGTTTTCTGCCGTGCAAAGAAAATGGGAGACATCAACCATACATTGCAGGAAGCAATCAATCAGATTGACCAAAATGCTACTGGTACCGGATTTAAGTTTTCCCCTTCGAAGACACAATGCATGCACTTTTGCAGGCTTAATCGGCCACATTATGGGCACATGTTCTTTTTGAGAAACGAAACTGTTAGGTGTAGGGACAGGGTTTGATTCCTTGGGCTCATTTTTGACCCGAGGCTAACCTGGAAACCTTACCCAACAGAACTGAAAATCAAATGCTCGCAGTCTTTGAACTGTCTCAAAGTCCTTGCCGGTACGAAGTGGGGCGCAGAGCCTCGGACACTGCTTAGAGTGTACGAGGCCTTAGTACTCTCCAAGATTGACTATGGTTGTATTGTTTATGCATCTGCTGCTAGATCTACCTTGAGGTTGCTAGATCCCATCCACCATGCCGGCATCCGATACTGCATCGGTGCCTTCCCTTCCACGCCAACAGGAAGTCTCTGTTGTGAATCCGGACTAGCACCTCTAGGATTTAGACGAAAAAAGCTCATACTTGCATATATGTGTAAAATGTGGGCGCAGTACAACCATAGAAACTTTAAGATCCTTTTTAACGAAGAGTTCAGATCGCAGGCTTTATCGAAGCCATTGCGTGTCCGATCAAGAGAACTTCTGAGTGAAATAGAGTACTCTCTGCCGCAGGTAATGCCAACCGGGTTTATTGAAAACCCTCCATGGCTTATCCCCCCAGCTGAAGTCATATTGGATCTTCTCCAGTATGACAAACAGTCTCTACCACCCGTGTTCATCACTCAGAAGTTTCTCGAACTCGTTAATGTTTACTCGGAAGCGAAGATAATCTTTACAGATGGGTCCAAAACTAACCAAGGCACTGGCTCGGCAGTTGTTATCAACAATATTGCGCACTCCTGGTCGCTGCATTGTGATGCATCGGTATACACTACCGAGGCTTACGCGTTGTGGCAAGCGTTACTCTACTGTGATCTTGAACGCGATAGGCTACAGTTTCTAATCGCTAGTGACTTCCTCATTGTGTTGACCGCCATTACCGACCATTCCACAACGGACCCTGTCATTCAGATGATAAAACATCTGTCTGACACGGGAAAACATGTCAGGTTTCTGTGGATTCCAAGTCACGTTGGAATAAGAGGGAATGACCTAGCGGATGAAGCGGCTCGTAGTGCCGCCGAAGGAGACACAGTAGATGTACAGGCCATATACCGATGCTAGAAATGCAGCGTACAAAAAGTTGTACGTCTTATGGCAACAAAACTGGGATAGGGTAGATAATCACCTACGCCGAGTCAAGCCTGTGGTAGGACATACTCTGCTACCCCTTGATCTGTCCAGACAAGACCAAATGAAAGTCCACCGGTTGCGACTAGGCCACACTGGCCTTACACATCGGTACAGACTCACTCGTGAAGCTCAGCCTTCCTGTGAAGATTGTCATGTCCCTGTGACTGTACCGCATGTTCTTGTTACGTCCCCTTCTTAAGACCGGTGAGACAGTTATTCCACTTTGATGACAATATCGAAGATATGTTGACAGATCATGGGAAGATTAAGGAAGTAATTAACTTCCTTAAAGCCTGCGATCTGTACTGTAAGATATGAGCAAGGACTTTGAGACGTTCCTTATTGAGTTATTTATTCTTTTAACTGTGTCCGTTAGTATGTATTAATTAATTTATTTATTTATTTTCCTTTAATTATGTTCTTTTTATGTGCAAATACCTTTTAATACATGACATTGCCGGCGGGAATTAAACGTATTGTGATATCGTCTGTGATATATTTTAAAGTGTTTGTATATGTCTGCAGAAATACTATTACAAAGTTTTAAAGTGTCTAATAATAAGTTAATAATACTTGAAGTATAGGCTAATGACCTTAGCAGTCGATGCCTCAACCAGAAAAAAAAAATAATTATTATTATTATTATTCTTGTTCTTGTTTTCGTTTTCGTTTTCGTTTTCGTTTTCGTTTTCGTTTTCGTTTTCGTTTTCGTTTTCGTTTTCGTTTTCGTTTTCGTTTTCGTTTTCGTTTTCGTTTTCGTTTTCGTTTTCGTTTTCGTTTTCGTTTTCGTTTTCGTTTTCGTTTCCGTTTTCGTTTCTTGCTCTTGCTCTTGCTCTTGCTCTTGTTCTTGTTCTTGTTTTTGTTCTTGTTCTTGTTCTTGTTCTTGTTCTTGTTCTTGTTCTTGTTCTTGTTGTTGTTCTTGTTGTTGATGTTCTTGTTGTTGATGTTCTTGTTGTTGTTGTTGTTGTTGTTGTTATTATACGAACAGGTTCAGCGACCTAAGTGACACTTCAATAAAGCTGACTGGCCTGCGTTCACAGCAACACTAGGATACCCAGTTCCAACAGATGATGTTCTCCATGATATAGCCACGCTGACGAAAAGTATCCTGCAAGCTGCTGAAGCGGCTGTTTTTCGCACTACGGCCAAACCCGTAAAACGGATTATACCGTGGTGGAATGCAGCAGTCAAGGATGCTGTAAGAAAGAAGAAATCAGCTTTTAATAAGTTTGAGAGGAATCTTACACAGGATAACCTCATTGAATTTAAAAAGGGCTCTTACGTATCAGTATTAATAAAATAATTATAACCAGATTACATGTTTTTCTAATTTACTGAAATTCTATCAACTTTCAACATAGGACATGTTACATAAAGTACCCTTATTTTTTGTCGTAGTATATATTTATGTAATAAAATAGGGGGGGTTCCATTTAAAAAAATTGTCTTTTTTGAAGTTTGTCAACTGTAATTTTGGTGTAACGTACGCGTCACATTTTTATAAATAATCGAGGATTCTTCTATGGATAATGTAGCTCAAAGTCTCCTTTATAAAAGGCTTTTTTCAGATTATAAAAATTCGATCTCGTTCCCGATATAAAAAGTTGAATAACGCCGGAAGTAGTTGATCATGAATAAAATATTTTTATTGTATCATATGTAAAATTTTTCGCTGCATTCAATGGTAAAATAAAATATAGCGTATACCATTTAAAATAAGAAAGTTGAGGTCAATTTCCGGTCAAACTGGAAGTGCTACTGCTTTGAAAATATTTTAGTTAAAACGGGCATGTTGGATAACCCCTAGTTACTAAATTTCGTTAAATTATATTAAATAGTATTTAAAATATAGATAGCGTAAGCTCGTCCTGAGACACTCTAGGAATAATATATATATATTGTAAGGGAGAAATTAAGAATCCGTGGGCGAGCCTGGTGAAGACGTCACCACTGCGCATACATAAGTGGGGAGTAGTGGGGAGATACTAAGATTGACGTGAAACTGGATGTACGGGCAGAACTCGGCAGTCAGTTGATTATTGTACATGTTGGCTAACGATAGAATTGAAGTGTAGATCGCATAATAGTTATGTTTAATTTGTAATGTTTATCTGGTGATTAGTTAATTAGTAATATAAATTGGCATTTATTACGACTTGCTTGGGTTTTTATTATTATTTCCTTTAAATATCTTACATCAGAAGTGGGATTTGACCTCATATATTCTGACGTTTTTAGTTTGACAAAGAGAAAGATATGTCCGACGGGCATAGAAGCAGGTATAGAACGAGTAGGCGCGACAGAGATTGTGGTCGGAGGAGGCATAGAAGCAGTTCTAATAGGGACCTCAAGAACACGTTGGGTGTTATCCTGGAACGCTTAAATGTCTTAGAGAACCACGGTATCAGTAGTGTGGGTACAGTATCATCAGCATCGTCGTCACAACCGCCAGCACCTACTGTGGAGGTGCTTCCATCAGCACCGTTGGATGACCACGTATCCATAAATGAGGCACAAGGTGCGAGAGCCATAGATCCGCCAAACAGCATTATAGGAGCATTGAATGCGTTGACAAGAGTAAGAACCAACCATTATTTTATTTCAAATTTCGATCCAAGTGTTAACGACATTGATGCTTGGTGCGCGGAAGTTGATAAAGCTTGTGAATTAAATAATTGGGATGACTATGAATGTTTATCCCGCATTGCTAACTGTCTAAAAGGTGAAGCTCGCAGTTGGCTCGATGATTGGATTACTAACGATCGTAGTTGGTCAAATTTTAAGTATGACTTTAAACCGCTGTGCCCGCGAAGGATCGATATTGCAAACATTCTTTTCGAGGTTATGTGTACAAGTTCCGATAACTATGCCTCATACGCGGAATATGCTCGACGTTCTTTATTACGTTTGAATGTAGTAAAAGGTTTAAGTAGTGAGTTATTGGCAGCTATTATAATTCGTGGTATCACTGATCCACAAATTCGTGCTGCCGCCACAAATTCTAAATTAATGCCGAATGATCTTGTTCAGTTCCTGTCAATTTACACAATGCCTATACACCCGAATAGCGGTAATAGCCTTGCCATACCTAAACATAAATCGAGGGAACAAAACTCGCGAAAACGATTTCATGACTCTAAATCAAATAATGCAAAGTGCTATTCTTGTGGAGCCAACGGTCACTTTCAAAGATTGTGCCCTAAGAAGATTAAAAATGAAAGCCCTGCTAATCCTACAAAAACAGAAAATACAGTTGTCTGTTCATTTTGTAAAAAGTCGGGTCATAGTAATGATAAATGTTTTGCAAAACAGCGATCCGAATCACGTAGTACAAACAGAGTGAACTTATGTCAAGCGGTAGAAAGCAGCTCAAATGATATTACTTCAGTTGTAATCCAGGGAATACCCATTGATGTACTCATTGATAGTGGGTCTTGCATCTCTCTTATGTCCGAGTCCGTACTCAAACATTTCAATTGTAAACGTAAACCCTCTTATCAACTACTGAAAGGTATTGGTAGTCAAAATATTGAATCAACGTTTTATGTTACTCTGGTAGTTGAATTTCGTGACATATCCTTAGAAGTTGATTTCTTTGTTGTATCGGCAACTTGTTTAAGTGTTCCTTTACTAATAGGCACGGATGTACTTAATAGGGATGGCGTAACCTACATTCGTACAAAAAGCGAACAAAGATTGACCAGAACTCCTAACCCTAATGTTGAAATACGTATTCAATCTAGCAATAAAATGAATATAAATACTACACTTAGGGGTTGTGAACGCGAACAATTAATAGGAATAATGAATCAATTCATTGATTTCTTCATTACGGGTACCGCTGTAACGACGGTAAAAACAGGGAGCATGGATATACGATTAACTAACAACACTCCTGTATACTACAGGCCATATAAATTATCGTATGACGAAAAGTTGCGTGTCCGTCAAATAGTGCAAGATTTACTTAGTAAAGGTATAATTCGTGAATCTCAGTCGCCTTATGCGAGTCCCATCATTCTTGTCAAGAAAAAAGACGGCTCCGATAGAATGTGTGTAGATTTTCGCGCACTTAATGCAATTACAGTCAAAGAACGTTATCCACTGCCCTTAATAGAAGACCACATTGACAGGATGGGCAAGAGTTTGTACTTTACCTGTTTAGACATGGCCACAGGCTTTCATCAAATAAAAACCGACGATAACTCAATCGCTAAGACTGCATTCATTACACCGGAAGGACATTACGAGTACCTAAAGATGCCCTATGGGTTGGCGAATGCACCGATTGTTTACCAACGGATCATATCGAAAACACTGCACAGTTTTATCGAAAGTGGTAAAGTATTGGTGTACGTAGACGATGTACTTATTTTAGCATCTACTGTCGAAGAAGCCTTAGAAAATTTAAGGAATGTCTTGACAGTACTTACTACTGCAGGTTTCTCGATAAATCTTAAGAAAAGTACTTTCGTTTCTATGGAAGTAGAATATCTGGGCAGAATAATATCGCAGGGCCAGGTAAGGCCGAGCGGTCTGAAGATTAGGGCTTTACTTGAATCCCCAGTCCCCACGAATGTTAAACAAGTGAGGCAACTGCTTGGTTTAGCCGGTTATTTTCGGCGCTATATTCGTGATTATGCCACCAGAACCTTACCTCTAGTTTGTTTAACGCGTAAGGGAGTTCCATTTTCATGGGGCAAAGAACAGGAAAATGCACGACAATATCTTCTTGAATGTCTCACTAATGAACCTGTGCTGGTAATCTTTGATCCGAAACTACCTACAGAGCTCCATACGGATGCGAGTTCAACTGGCTATGGGGCCGTGCTCATACAAGAACATGAAGGCAACAAACGACGCGTTGTGGCATATTTTAGTAAGACGACTCAAGGTGCGGAACCGCGTTATCACTCGTATGAGCTCGAGACTCTTGCAGTTGTAAAGGCTCTTCAAAATTTCCGCCATTATTTACTAGGAATCTCATTCAAACTGGTTACAGATTGTAACTCACTCAAGCTGACAGCACGTAAGAAAGATCTTTTGCCCCGTGTCGCAAGATGGTGGATGTATATGCAGGATTTCCAATTTACTATCGAGTATAGGTAGCTTGATGTCTCATGCTGATTACCTTAGCAGGAATCCGGTAAAAACCTATCATATCACGAGACCTAAAAACTGGGCACAAATTGCTCAATCGGCGGACGAAGAAACTAGGTCTTTGATTGATAGACTTAACAACGGGGAACTAGACTCCAGTAGATACGTTGTTAAAAACGATTTGCTCTACTACAAATATGCCCCGACAGGAGAAGAAAACAGGTTACTCTGTTTCATACCCAAGGGGCATAGGCTAAGCTTGTTAAGGATTTTTCATGATCAGCATCAGCATATAGGTACCGAGAAAACTGTTGATCTCATTTTACGTCACTTTTGGTTTCCAGGCTTGAGGACTTTTGTTAAGAAGTACCTATATGTAAGTCATTGTTTAGTCTGCCTTACATCAAAGAAGTCACCCAGAGCCCCTCTAACACCGATCACTTCTTGGGTGAAACCCGACATTCCGTTTAATACAGTCCATGTGGATGTATTAGGGCCTTTGCCAGAGTCCAAAGGTTTTAAATTTGCCCTGATACTAATCGATGCATTTTCAAGGTATTGTCTTCTGTACCCACTTTGTAGGCAGGACACAGCTGAACTTAAAAGGATATTTTCGAACGCCATATCTTTATTTGGAACACCAGCAGTCCTTATCACTGACAGGGGTCGCATGTTTGAAAGTGCCAGTTTTAAGGCTTGGGTGAGTGAAATGGAGTGCGCTATACATTTCATAACACCAGAGGTACACAACGAGAATGGACAGGTAGAGCGGTATTGTCGTACGATTCTGAATATGTTGCAAATCGAGGCAGATAATAAACAAACAACATGGTCCGACACATTATGGAAGTTGCAGTTAGTCCTTAATTCCACTCGACATAAAACCACCAATACTTCACCATTACAATTATTAATTGGTATCGAATCAAGCACGCCAGTCATAAGGTCCTTAGTACGAGATGTTGCACTTGACAATAATGCATCATCTAATCACCAGGCTGTACGAGAAATGAAGAGGCAAAGAGCTTCAATCTTATTAGATAAGAATAGACAAAAGCAGGACGATTATGTTAACAAAAATAGAAAGCATGGTCGCAGCTACAAAGTTGGCGATTTCGCTTTTGTGATAAAAAAGGCACAAATAACCGGAAAATTAGATTCTGGAATGCAAAGGCCTTATAAAGTAACCAAGGTTCTCCCTTATGGCCGGTATGAATTATGTCTATTGGGTTGTTCCTATGGGAAGAATACGCAAGCGTCGGTAGAGTTCATGGTACCCTGGCATGGTGAATGGACCCCAGAGGCGTGTACAACATTTTTTGAAAGTGAGTAGCACGATACAGAACCATTTGTGTGTGTTCCGGTAAGCTAACTGGGTGCCTCTGCCGAAGATGACATGCTAACTATGTGCCTCTGTCATGTGTGTATTCCAGTATGCTAACTGGGTGCCTCTGCTGAAGATGACATGCTAACTGGGTGCCTCTGTCATGTGTGTGTTCCGGTATGCTAACTGGGTGCCTCTACCGAAGGTGGCATGCGAACTAGGTGCCTCTGCCTTATGTGTTTTAGAGTAAATGAATTGGGTAGCTTGCCGAAGACGACGTACTAAGTTTCCGCAATGGTATCTCTGATTTAGATGCTAGCAAACCAGTAACCATTTGCTTTCTATGTTTAGGTGAAAACACTTAGGAATCTGGAGATTCCTTGATGATCGGGGACGATCATCCGTCAGGAGAGGCCGTGTAAGGGAGAAATTAAGAATCCGTGGGGGAGCCTGGTGAAGACGTCACCACTGCGCATACATAAGTGGGGAGTAGTGGGGAGATACTAAGATTGACGTGAAACTGGATGTACGGGCAGAACTCGGCAGTCAGTTGATTATTGTACATGTTGGCTAACGATAGAATTGAAGTGTAGATCGCATAATAGTTATGTTTAATTTGTAATGTTTATCTGGTGATTAGTTAATTAGTAATATAAATTGGCATTTATTACGACTTGCTTGGGTTTTTATTATTATTTCCTTTAAATATCTTACAATATATATATGGAGTGTAATCGTCACTGTTTCGATTAGTTAAGGAGGAAAATATCGTGGGTGTGTCAGTGGATTGTGGGCTTTAATTAAAGTTGATTCTTTTAAAATCTGTCAAGCTTTCGTGTATTTAGTTTTTACACATCATCAGGACACTGAAGTAAAAATACAAATAATTTTACAAGTGTATAAAATAATTTGATTTTAAAAAAACTTACGTTTTGGTGAAGTTGTTTATAAGTCATTGATTTTATAAAACAGAAGAATTTTGACATTATTTTAGTTAAAATTGACAAAAATAAAACTTATAATAATTTTGACTAAATCACATGTTAAAGTACGTTGTAGTTGCGCAACAAGTTATATTTTGTTTTGGTGTAATGTTGGTACAGGATGTGAAATGGGCGGTAAATTTTAAAGCGGTTTAATTTGAAATAGGTGTCGCCATGTCAACGCTCAAGTTTCAGTATCCTGGTTTTGAAGTATTCTGTTGTTATTAATAAGTTTAAACAAATTACAATATATAGGGCTCAGGTTATCAATGTCAGTTTTTTTTGTTCATATTATTGTTGGTATTTTGTATATGATACATTTCCAAAAACGATCGTTTATTGTAATTTTTTTCTGTATCTAATATGTCTGTATTGTCAAAGTCCATGGTATGTTTGTTTGTTACGCAATGTTGGGATAGGGATGTTGCATGAGGTTTTCTTTTTATATCGCTTTTATGTGAAGTAATTCTGCCAGAAAGTTGTCTGGATGTGTGCCCGATACAGAGCTGGGCAGTAACTAGTTACTTTAGTAACTTAGTTACTAACTAGTTACTTTTACGTAACTTGTAACGTAACTTAGTTACTTTTTAAAATATGGTAACTGTAACTGTAACTTAACTTGCTGCGGTAAAGTAGTTGGTAACTTTCCGGTTTTTTGTTACTAGTTACTTGAGTAACTTAAGTTACTAGAATGTAACTTAAGTTAGTCAAAGTAACATAAAAAGTGGAATGTAACTTAGTCATAAAAAGTAACGGGGGGATTTAAATTTCTAAGAAATATTTTGTTGAGGTGATGCCTTTTTTAGAAACACTAACTAAAACTGTTTTGTTTTAAATAAATGTATGTAATAATTAAATTCAATATAATTGTTGATTGATTTCAAGCCATAATAGATAATAAAATAATTACATTCATAAATAATAGAGTTTTTGTACGGTAAACAGAAAAACTAAAAATAACACATTATTTTAACTTTTAATTCTAGAATTAAAAAGTCACTAAATGTTAAATTTGACTTATAAAATATATTATTTTCAAATATTATCCTCGCTTACAAATGATACGTTTTAATAAATTATAATTAAGCTGCCACTAAATCATCAAAATTATTCCAATTTTCAGGTTATACAAAATATAGCGTATTTTGTTCGTTGTTCTAAGGGTTGCAAGACTTGAATTCGTCTCATTTTTGCAAATTCCCTTCTCACAAGATAAAATGTCACTTTTAATTTTTATGTTATATTATAATGTAGGTCCGCAGGGCCTTTTTATCAGATTTTTGGGCCCTAGGCCAAATTTTTTTTGGGCCTCCCTCCCTTTTTATAGTAAAAAACAAGTACGTACAAATATTTGTATAATTATAATGTAAGTTTATTTATTAAAGAAAAAAATAAAATTGCCTGCTGAGAGAAAAGCTGATCAATTATACAGTACCGCATGCTCGATTCTAGTTTGAGGTGAAATTTTAGCGTAATATTTTGTTACTCCTTTCTAGGGACGGTTGGCGATTTTGCCGGTTCTCGGGAATATGTTATTAGCGTAGCGGGGCCCCAAATATTTATAAAAAGATACTTTTTCATAAAAATTTCTTATATATGTGAGCGCGGGGCCTCAGATTGAAAATCGACGTCGGATCCGAGGTTTCCAATAAATTAATCATTATCCACTAATAAGTCTAGGTAGGAAATAATGTCTGCATGTTTTATACATTATAATGGTCATGTCATGTTAGAAAGAAAATAGATTCTTTATATCTTGGTATAAGAAATCAAAATTGAAAAATAAATTAATAAATTTTAAAAAAATCACGGCAACCGGGCCCAGCGGGCCCCTTGTCAAAGCGGGCCCTAAGCCGTAGCCTCGTAAGCCTAGGCGGTAATAAGGCCCTGTAGGTCCGTTGACATTAACAATAATAATCTGATTGGGTGTTGCCAAGCAATAACGTTAAAATTTAGGTTAACGTAGTTAGTGCAAAAACTCCCTGATATGTATCCTACACAATAACTAAGTCAACAGTGTAAGTCTACACTTCACGCCATTAAAAGTAGTTAGAAAGTAACTCAAAGTAACTAAGTTACTTTTAAATAACTTAGTAAATAACTTAGTTCTTTCACCAAGGTAACTGGAACTTAAGTAACTTAGTTACTTTTTTTTGGAGATAACTGTAACTGTAACTAGTTACATTTTAAAAGTAACTTGCCCAGCTCTGGCCCGATATAACATAAATTGCAATTTTGACATGGGATTTTGTATACGATGTTAGAATTTTGCATTTTTGGTGTTTTTTCTTTTAGTTTACTGAATATTGTTTTAACTGTGAGACAACTTTTGTTAGCTATGCGTACTGTGTCGTCCTGGACTATATTGGTTATGTTTTTGGTAATCTTGTTTATGTATGGAAGTGAGCAGTATTTTATATTGTTATTGTCGGTCTGTATGTCGTTATTGTTGGTTTCAGTATTCAGTAATTCAATACAAACCGACACACAATCAATGACCTATTTCTCCTCAAGGAACGGAACCTTCTCATCTATAGATTAACCAATAAGCAGTCCATCTATTGCAACAGATATCTTATGGGAAGTAATGCCAGATTTACACAGCAGTGATTATATCCCCATTAAAGTAAATTACATAAACAGTATGTCACTAAATGAAAAATCAAACCATACATTAAAAAAATGGAAATTGACAGAGGATAAATGGAAGGATTATAAGAGCAAACTAAAAGTAAAATACAATATAGTACAAAGTAACTTAAATATAGATACAATAATACAAGAGGTAACACAAAAAATAATCAGTGCAGCAAAAGAAGAATTTGGCCTAAAATCGACAAAAACTAGCCGAAAAACAATGCCTTGGTGGAATAGTACAAGCCAAGAAGTTACCAAAGCTAATAGAAAAGCGCTATATAAATACAAAAACACAGAACAACAGAAAACTTAATTAATTTGAAACGCTCAAGAGCAATAGCACCACGCACTGAGAAAATGACAAAAGAGTCATCCTGGAAACAGTACGTTTCCAAAATAAACACAAATACACCACCCAAAGGTGCATGGAACCAAAACCAAATAAAAGGCACAAATACTCCAAAAGGTACATCAGTATTAAAAGTGAATCAGTCATACATAACGGATCCCTTAGAAATCTGTAATAAACTAGCAGATACTTTTGAACAAAATTCCTCAAACAATAACTACAAACCTCTATTCCTAAACATTAAAAACAATTCTAAGAGTATACCTATCCATATTATTATTAATAAAAAACCTCCCACAAGAAGCGCTACAACATTTACTAAACATATACAACTAAATAATAATAATAATAACAATAATAATAACAACAATAATAATAATAACAATAATAATGACAATAACAATAACAACAACATTAATAATAATAATGATAATAATAATAACGATAATAACAATAACAATAACAATAGTAGTAATAATAATAAAAATAATAATAACAATAATTATAATAACAATAACAACAACAATAATAATAATAATAACAATAATAATAATAACAATAATAATTAATAATAATAACAATAATAATAATAACAACAATAATAATAATAACAATAACAATGCCAACAACAATGCCAATAACAATATCAATAACAATAATAATAATAATAATAACAACAATAATAATAACAATAATAATAACAATAATAAAAATAATGATAATAATAATAATAATAATAACAATAATACCAATAACAACAATAATAATAACAATAATAATTAATAATAATAACAATAATAATAACAATAACTAATAATAATAACAATAACTAATAATAATAATAATAATAATAATAATAATAATAATAATAATAATGATAATGATAATGATAATAATGATAATGATAATGATAATAATAATAATAACAATAACTAATAATAATAATAAAAATAGGAATAACAATAATAATAACAATAACAATAACAACAATAACATTAACAATACCAATAACAATACCAATAACAATAGCGATAACAATAATAATAATGATAATAATCATAATAATAATAATAATAATCATAATCGTAACATTGTACGCGCAGATGGGAAATGTACACCACTTCATCTTGCTGAAGAAACATACCCGGGTAAACCAGCTCCAACGATCCAGCAGCTGCATCAGAAATGGAAGCAGAAAAAGATGCACGGTATATATGTGTCTCGAATCAATCAAGATCACATTGACACAACTGCATCACAAGCCTGGTTAACGCATGGAAATATCTTCAATGAGACAGAAGGGTTCATCGCTGCCATTCAGGACCATGTAATACCCACGCGCAGCCATAGGAGAAATATAATAAAAGAACCACTTGTGGACATAAAGTGCAGAATGTGTGCAAAAGAAGAAGAAAAGTTGGAGCATATTGTTGCTGGCTGTAGTGTTATGGCTCACAAACAATATTTAGAGCGCCATAACAATGTAGCAGCTATTTTACATCTGGAATTAAGACGACAGTACCTGGGATATACAGGAAATGAGCGTTACTATAATTATGTACCACCTGCAATATGCGAGAACGACACCGCAAAACTTTATTGGAACCGTAAGATCATAACGGACAGAACGATCCAGAGCAATATCCCAGATATTGTGCTGATAAAAAAAGACATAAAGCACTGTTACATAATAGATATCGCCGTCCCATGGCCGACCAACCTGGAGAGGCAGCACTCCGATAAAATTAATAAGTACATGCCGCTGGCAGATGAAATAAAAGAAATGTGGAGTATGGAGATTGTCCGCATCTTACCAATTATCATTGGGGCAACCGGAGAGATCCCCAAAACACTATTTATGAGTCTTAATGTGCTAGATGTGTTGTCCGTAGAGTTATTGGTGACGGATCGAAGACAGAAGTACACGAACCACCAGACTTAGTCCCATATACTGAACCCGAGGACCAGGAACCTGAAACATAAAAAGTATTGTTAGAATAGAAATAATTGATGCGTATGAATATTATACTTACACAAATATTGTAATTACTTGCCTTAGGCCGTAATTATAATAATAATTTCACCTGTAAAGAGAAAAGGTAGACTAGAGAAAATAATCATAATAATATTTGTGAATGAAGGTAGGCCTTAATTACCCAGAAAAGAATTTTTGATAAAAAAAATTCTTTATTTCGGACGTTTCGAGCCCAAGTGGCTCATCATCAGCTTTCAAAAAGTGATAAAGTTAAAACAAATTCATTAATACATTTTTGTAATATAGTCATCGTTGTAAAATAATATAAAAATCAACATTATGAAAAAAAATTTGCACGTGGCACTACATAATGTTCAAATATGAAGAACATAATTTGTTTACAATAAACTTGTTGTAAGTTCGTCAATGTAATGAATAAAAAAATTTTTATTTATTACATTTTTCATAATGTTGATTTTTTATTATTTTACAACGATGACTTTATTACAAAAATGTATTAATGAATTTGTTTTAACTTTATCACTTTTTGAAAGCTGATGATGAGCCACTTGGGCTCGAAACGTCCGAAATAAAGTAAAAATTTTTATCAAAAATTCTTTTCTGGGATCATTAAGGCCTACCTTCATTCACAAATGATTTAGTGTTGATCCTTCATCTACAACCAAAATCATAATAATAATAATAATAATAATAATAATAATAATAATAATAATAATAATAATAATAATAATAATAATAATAATAATAATAATAATAATAATAATAATAATAATAATACATCTTTATTACCATTTAAGTAATAAGTGAGGTTCAGCCCAGGGCTGTTCTTCCACCTAACCCGATACAGTACAAAAATATATGACAATATAATAAAATCATCAAACTCTAGACACAATTTAACAGATATTAAAAATATTACAATTGCATTCAAAAATATTTCGGAAAAGAAAAAAACAAATATGAAAAAGATATAGACAGACGGTCTTAATATAATTTTTTCAATTTGAATTTGAAAGCAGTTAACGGTAAAGACTTCAGGGATTCAGAAGGTGGAGATTTCAATGTGGATCTCGACATAGACAGTTATGCGTTTAAATTATGACATGACTTATTTCTAAGTTACAACTGCCGTACCTTAGTCACAACTCCAACACGTGGTATATACAAACTAGATCTTGTCTGTAGTAATACAGGTAAGAACTTTTGCATTGTTCAAGATAGCATAATAGCTGATCATAAAGCACTTTTTACGTCTACTAGTTTCATGATTAGAAATAATAATCCGCAAATTAATAAAACGAATTGCAAAATCTTTAGCAACTCAAATATCCGCTCCTGGGTCACTTAACTTGAAACTGAAAACTGGCATATGGTTTATGCCACGCAAAAATTAAATCTCTCTTTTGGTAGTTTTGCGACACTTTTCTTTTTTATTTTAATAAACATTTCCCTATGAAACAGCACGTTCTTAAAAATAAGACGAATTCCTGGTACAATGAAACCATAAGACAATCTAGCGATAACCTTTTTAATCTCTTCGTTCTACAGAAGTTGAACTCTGCATATAGGCCCCTTTATAAAGATGCTAAACGTCAACATGTCAAACTAGTTGCGCTATCGAAAAAACAACATTATCAAAACCAAATTCTCAATTCAGATAATATATCTAAAAGTACATGGCAAGTTATACAAGAAATCGCGGGTACTACATCTCGCCCCAACAACATTACTATTAGGTCAAATAATAATCATCTAACAAACCCTAAAGACATAGCTAATGAATTTAATATATTTTTTAGAGATGCTTCAAAGAATGTGATAAGCCAGATTCCTAAAAATAATTCACAAACTCAGAGTGCTGTGGTAACTCAATCGAATAGCCTTTTTTATACCCGTATGATGACACTGAATTACTGAATTTAATAACAAATAAAATGAAAAATAAAAAGTCATCAGGACCAGATGATATCCCCAATTTTCTGATTAAAATTATAGTGCCTTATATCATAAAACCACTTGTTCACTTGGTCAATTTGTCTTTTATGTCGGGAGTATTTCCTGAAAAAAATAAAAGTTAATAAAATAAATCCAATACATAAGAAGAATGACAAGGAAAATATAAATAATTACAGACCGATTGCTCTTTCATCAATATTTTCCAAAATTTTCGAATATTCATTTTTGAACAGACTGGATATGCTTCTCTCTAAAAACAATATATTAGTTCCTAACCAATTTGGATTTCGTTCAAATTGCTCAACAGGGAATGCCATACAATTTTCTCTTGAATCTATAATGTCAAATTTGGAAAATGGTGAAAAACCAGTAGGCATTTTCTGCGATTTGACAAAGGTGTTCGATTGTGTTAACCACGACATTCTGAGATCGAAAGTTTCTAACACAGGAATCAGAGGTATACCCCTAAACTGGTTAGATTCTTTTCTCAAAAATAGGGAGCAGTACGTAACTATTAAATACACCGGCAATAATGTAACCACAGAATCAATCTCCGATCGAGTAGCTGTCAATATCAGAGTTCCTCAGGGTAGTGTGCTTGCGCCTACATTATTTCTCCTTTATGTAAATGATTTAAATTTAATATTTAACAAAGAATGCATTGTTACCATGTATGTCGACGATACCTCTATTATAATTTCAGATTCCAATACAGAAAATCTTAAAATTAAATGCCAAAACTACCTAAGTCTGTCAGACTGGTTTTCCAGGAATAATTTATTTTTTAATAAATCCAGAACACAGTACATGCGCTTTCATAACCGTCAATATTCCAAAAATCTGGATATTGATCTAGTTATTGACAATAAAATTTCTAGAATTTATAAAACTAAATTTCTAGGACTTTCTATGGAGGAAGATCTTACATGGAAATCTTACGCGGAATCTGTAGCCGCAAAACTTAGTTCGATAGGCTATCAGTTTAGACATTTACTTACAGAGAAACAATTAAAAACTTATTACTTTGCAAAAGTAGAATCTATTCTACGGTATGGTATCTGTTACTGGGGTAAAGCCGGCTGCTAATGGTGTATTTATCCGTCAAAAACGCATTCTACGAACTATGGCTCATGTACTACGCAATTCTTCTTGTAAACCGCTCTTTCAGAAATTCAAAATTTTCACACTTGCATGTCTTTATATTTATGAAGTTTGTAAATTTGTTTATTTAAATAAATCTTCTTTCCAGACACATTCTGACATACATAATCATAATACTCGATCACACACCACATTCAGGGTCTTTACATATTCAATAAACTTTGCATAAATAAAAAAATGTTTCTTGGCAAATTATCTGATTTTCTAATGAATAACTGCTTTTACACGGTATCCGAGTTTTTAACTTGCAATGTATAATATTTTGTTTGTTGTTTTGATATTCTCATACCTGTCTCCGTCGTGATTTATATTTTTCCACCTATTGTTTGTAATGTAGAATTTCTCATTGCAAATTTATTATATTTTCTATGTATTGACGATTTCTATATATGCGTAACTTATCTTTGAAATAAAAAATTATTATTATTATTTTTATTATTAATATTGTTATACAAAGTAGGCGCGAGATAGGAAAATGATGCTCTAGATTTTGACTTTCGAAAGGAAGGAACAATATATAAGTTCTTCATACGGTGAGTGTAATTGTATTCTCTTGGTATTAACTTGTCAAAGAAATAATTAGGAGTTCTAGTTAACCTTACATTGTGAATTAAACAAAGATAATTAATTTTTAGTCGTTCACCAACAGATTTCATATTAGCTGCAGTCCGGTATTGCAATATATGATCGTATTTGCGTACACCATAAGCAAAACATAAACAGGCATTCTGAATAAAAATATTCTATTTTTATCCGTTAAAGTTAGATTAGGTATACAAGTACAAGAGCAGTAATCAAACGTTGGTAGAATTAAAGAATTTACTAATTGTAGTTTTATCTCAGTATTAATATCTTGGTGAAATTGGTATAAATGCCGAAGAATCAATCTAGCAGACATTAGCTTCTTATTAAGAGGTTCTCTAAACTTCAGGTCTTCATCAATATGCAGCCCTAGAATTGTTGTAACGTATTTACGTTCAAGTACAGTGTTATCCAGTATAATATCAGGTAATATACTGTCTATATGTCCAAAAACCTGAAGCGAAGATTTATTAGTATTAATTTTAAAACCATTATTCTTAATCCAAGAAACTAATTTTTGTAATTCGATGTTAATAATAGCAAATTATTCATTTATATCAGTAGGATTTACTGATGCAAGAATTTCCGTATCATCAGCATATGAGTGCAGTGAACAGAAATTACTTGAAAATGGCATGTCTGCAATAAAAATAAGAAAAAACAGCGGAGCTAAGATTGACCCTTGCGGCACACCATGGCTTAGTGGAAAAGTGTAAGAAACTTTTGTTTCAGAATTCGATGTCATACTAACCATGAAATGCCGATTGTAAAAATAATTCTTGCACCACTCAATTGCGGTAGGAGCAAAGTTATATTTTAATTTGGCAAGTAACATATTATGACTAACCGTGTCAAATGCCGTTGAAAAATCTATTTGAATTAATATTGACAATTTGGATTTTTCAATGTTATTTAATATATCGTCTATTATATTCAGCAGGCAGGTATTAGTGCTATGTCCTTTCCTAAATCCAGACTGGTTTTGAGGTAGAATATTTGAAATCAATAAATAATCCATTGTTTGATCATAACAAACTTTTTCAAGAATCTTTTAAAAAGCTAGTAATATACTAATAGGGCGTAGATCATCGAATTCAGAACAATCCTTTTTTTAGCTATAGGTTTTATTACTGCTATTTTCCAGATATCGCGAGTAACTCCTTGTAGAATGCACGAATTGATTATGGTGGCAATGTAATCTAATATTACTGGCAACATAATATTTATCATTTTGAGAAAAATACCGTCCACACCAACTGCATTAGATTTCTGCGATTTTACAATATTTCTGACCATTACACTATCGACACAACTAAATGAAAAAGGTTCGCTAGATTCCTGTACAGCCGCAAAGTTGTTATAAGTTCCTCTGAGACTTTCGTTAATATCAATGTCACCGACTTCGTCTAACATATATTGACCATAAGTATTAGGTGTGCACAAATAGTCAGGAATGTTTTTTGAAGTATCATTTTTAACACCTATTTGTTTCATATTATTCCATAATTTATGGGAATTATGCGCATTATTATTTACCTCTCACTCTAGAAATGCCTGTTCTTTTACTCTGCATAATTTTTATTACCGGTATTATCCAAGGACAGTAGTTTTTATTAGTTGTAACAGTTTTTAGAATTGCATGTGTATCAAATGACATCATTAAGTGTTAAAATATGATCCCAATTGACAGAGTTACAGTGTGTATAGAATAGTTCTATATTGAAATATCTGAAGTCTCTACATGTAAAACATTTATATTCAGTACTAGTTTTTGGCAACTCAAAAATACCATACACCCCAAAATAATCAGCAAAATGTGTACAATCAATAGTATCAGCATTTACACACAAACTTTTATCTGATACAGCTAAAACATCCAATAAAGTTTTTGAAGCTGGTCTTGTATATCCTGTTATCAGCTGATGTAAATCATAAGCAGTAAATACATTCTTTATGAAGTCTGAACGTACGTCAGTTGATAACAAGTCTACGTTAATGTCACCAGTAGAAATCAGGTATTCCGTTCGGTGTAGAAATTCAGGAAATACTGAATCCAAAATTATAAGATCTTTATAAAAATTTGAGTGTGGGTTATATACAACTCCAACAATGATTTTCTTATTCTGAATAGAAAATTGGATCCAGAGATGCTCTACATTGTTAGCTGTTACAAACGAAGTATCTAATATTTTACAATGTATAGTATTACGCACACACGGTAAATAAAACTTTGTTGTGATTACCAAAAATGAGTTCCAGCAGCAAATTTTTTTTGTCAATATAGGACCAGCAAATATATTTGTTACAGTTACCTAGGTAAATTTGCCGGTAAAAAAGTGTTGTGACAACAAATACAATTTTGTTATATATAACAAAAGATATTTGATATGCGAACAAATAAAATAAGTTACCATTAATAACTATGAATTTGTTTTGGAAACTAATAAATTTTTGATAGCTATACAAATGCATTAATGAGGTAGTAAGGTAAAAATTAAATAAATGCGTATTATAATAATTTTATTTATTTATAATTACAATCTATATACATGTAACAAATATTATATAAACAAAATAACGTTTGAAACAATAGTCACTTAAATTATAATAGATTTATCAATAATCGATATATACCTTCAAATTTCTTAATAAGACACTCTAATTGCCATTGTTTTAAAATATCTTTTACAAAATCATCCATTTTTATTGACGGGCACAAGAAACAAGCACTTTTAAAACACAATTTTCGACAGGCTAAACTTAACTGCGCAAGCAAATGAGACACGACCTACTATAGTATTGTATAACACGAACAGTGAATTATGCTGTATACCAGGGAATACCCTGTCTACACAAAAGTTTTAGTTACCTGTACAAATAAGTATTGGGGAAGAAGAATTGGTAATCTTTACAAAATATAATGTCACAGGATACAAAAAAATAAAATTTGTCCCAGTAACAGATTAAATATCTTTAATTGTTGCAAATTGATTTTGTAATCTGAACAAAGTAACAAAATGACCGCTTAGTACTACTAATAATAATTGCTACCATGACTAATATTTTACAGCAAATAATACTTTTTATACACAACAAAAATTGTTTAGTTTTGGAAACTTAAAATACAAAGTTCTTCGTATACACGGCAAAAAAATATTGTTGAAATAACAAAAAAAATACAGCTAACTAAATTTTGTCCGGAATATCAATGTAATTTTTTACCGTGCATATATAGCAACACCTCCACTACGCTTTTGAGGTCTAGGTTTACTAAAAAAATTATATCCATCTATATGAAATAAGTTTGAAGGTGAGGTGTCGCTTAACCATGTTTCCGTAACCGCTATCAAATCAAAATCTAAGTCACATACAAAATCCTAAAATTTTGTGAAACAAAAATTACTCGACCTAACATTTACTAGACCTACTATAAACATAATAAACACGAGCAATGAACTTAACAATAAATTCAAAACAAAAAATTACAAAGTTAAACAAAAGTACACAAGAATAAACTAAAAGACAGAAGTTCATTGACACTGTCTATGGTCTGGCACTGTCCACAATATGTTGAGATTTTATTACATTTAAAATGTGCAATCTGCTTATGGTTAAAACGATATATGGACAACAAATACATGCCCAACCAAATGGAAAGAAGTTACCTTAATCCCTCTCCTTAAACCTGGAAAGATAAAACAAATGCCCAAAACTACAGACCAATAGCACTAGCGAACACCATTTGTAAAATTATGAAAAAAATGGTAAATAAAAGATTACTCTGGCATCTCGAGAACGAAACCTAATTTCAAAATATCAAAAAGGATTTAGAAACGCGAGATCAACCACTGACCAACTTCTGTCTCTGTCCTCAGAAATCCAGACAGCCTTTACCAACAAGCAACACCTTATATCTGATTCATTCGATAATAATAATTATAATAATAATAATACTAATAATAATAATAATTTATTTCCGTAGACTACAAATACAACAGTATCGGAAATGTCACAATTACAATATAAAATTACGAAGATTGAAACCGTATTTTAATAAAGTCATTTTTATTCTGTTACTAAAAAATTCGTCGATGGTATAGAAATCTTTATTTATTAAATACTGTTTGAGCTGACTGAATTTTTTGTTATCATTTATATCTTCAGATATTGCGGTAGACGATTATAAAATTTTGAACCCATAATGAAGGGATTATATGATTTCTTTAAATTCACCTTAAGTACTAGAATATTATTTTTGCCTCTAGTATTGTACTGATGTAAATCACTGTAGGTCGGTAGTGTGTGTAATTGCTCTTTTATATGTAAAACCGTATGATAGATATATAAGCAAGTTAAAGTTAATAATTTTACTTTGATAAATGTTTGTCCGCAAGACGACCGAAAAGGTAACTGATAAATATTGCGAATTACAAGATTTTGTAGGGTGCACACTCTAGAAGCAGTTTGACAACCACCCCAGAGAATTATACCGTAACACATAATGGAGTAAAATTTTGCAAAGTACATTATTTTGGCAGTATGAGAATCCGTTAAACAACGTACTCTTTTTATTAAGTAGCACATCGAAGCTAAGGACTTACATATTTCATCTACGTGAGAATCCCACCTTAATTTTTTATATAAATGAAGCCCTAGAACTTTTGTAGAATTGACTTGTTGCATAGAGTCGTCATTACACCGAAACAGTACACTTTCAGATCGTTTTACATTTGAAAATTTAATAATTAAGGATTTATTAGTATTAAGTGTTAGATATATTTGTAAACCAATTCGATATGTTACTTAGAAAGTCGGAAATGTTTGAGGAAATATTGTTATGTTTCTTTTTGGGTATAATTATGCTCACATCATCAGCATATGCAATCAAATCTTTTGATCTCAGCACATTTTTTATGTTATTTATACAGAATGTCTCACAACTTGCGCCCCAGAGCAAATGAGGAAACACGAGACTGCACTTGGATGTGTAATTTCGAAGAAAAAAAAATTAGCTTAAAAGATATTAGAGAAAAGACGTCTTAAAATTGACCAATCAGAGAAGTACACCTTTAACGTGTGTTTGCCGTAATTTTACGTTACTATGGTTTTATACAAATCAAATCTTCCTTAAAATGCGTGGGCGACTGTAATTTTCGGAAAAAGTCAGTGTCAAATTAAATTTGACAAGGTGAATAAAAAAAGGCAAATTCTTACGGTTCTTTTTAGAACCACCATTTGTTGTTTTAATCTCAAAGAATTCAAATGACAATGATATTTTCGTTTAACACATTTTACACAGCTGCTACAACACGTTGCACTGTACGACATAAATGATGATCTCGGATAACACCTTCGCTAACCTAAATTTGTTGACAGTGAAAAGTCAACTATAAAGTGTCAAAATTACAGTAAGTCAAACAAATTTTGTAACTCGCTAGTTGTATTTTTAAAACCTAGCAATCAGATTTATTTTGTAATAATATCATCACACCTCAAGATACTCGTATCCTTCCGGGATTGGTGGATTAAAATGTCTTGTAACTCCGTTATGCAAGCAGCCGCAAATTATTTTCTTCTATTTGTTGGCAACCCATTGTCGTCGGCAAGTGTCAGTTTCGTCTGGGGCGCTAGTTGTGAGACACCCTGTATACAAAGAGAATAATAGGGGCCCTAGTATCGATCCCTGAGGTACTCCAAAAGATACAGTCTGATAATGAGAAGTACAATTATTATAGGACACTATCTGCTTTCTTTTTTCTAAGTACGATTTTATCCAATTGGAACATGTACCTCTTAATTCATAATTATTACAGATGTCAACTAAAACATCGTGGTTAAAGCAATCGAAGGCTTTCGACAAATCTAAAAATATTCCATATACCTCCATGCCAATATCAAATTTTTATAAATTTTATCCATAAGATTGACTAAAGCAGATGTCGTACTTCGACTTTTTCTGAAGCCATGTTGCTCGTCTATCAATATCTTTCAAGGAAGGATAAAATTTTAACCAACATTATTTTTTCAAAACTTCTATGAACTGTAGACACAAGTGATATTGGTCGATAGTTTGAGATTAACTCTCTGTCTCCTTTTTTAAACACAGGAATTACTTTTGGGTCCCGGGGCCGTGTGCCTGAGTGTCTGGTCGCCAACCTGGGGGAACCGGGTTCGATCCCGACGACGCCAAATATTTCCAGTTTTAAATGGCACAAAAGTGACCCCTGTGGCGCACTCTCCACACCAGCTATGAGTGCCCGTGAGGTGACGCCTGGTAAACGCCCACACGGTAAAATATATCGTCATTATTACCGATGTCTACTTGTGTTGTATGCACTGGCACGCCCAGAAATGGGTAATATGCCGTGATAATATATTATTATTAGGAATTACTTTTGTATATTTTTACAAATCTGGAAACATTCCTTGTGACAAAGACAAATTGATACAATGTGTTAAAGGTTGAATAATAATTTCATAACAATTTTTTAGTAAGTTAGTGGATATTTCATCAGTTCCTGTAGAGAAAGAATTATTTAATGATGATATAGATGCAACTTCGGCTTTAGAAGCTGGTTCTAGAAAAATGGAAAACTTACATTGTTCTGTACTGTTGTTCAGACTATGAAGATCAGTTGGAAGTTTTTTATAAGTTCAAGTGGTATGTTTATAAAATAATTTTTAAATTCATTGGCAATATCTGAAGAATTGTTTATAATTGCATTATCGTTATTTCTAATATCAGAAACTTTACCTAAACTTTTATTATCATTCAAATTATTTTTAATTAGTTTCCATACCCTTGAAGTATTATTCCTACAATTTTGTATTGTGTAATATGAAATTGACGTTTTTTATTTATTAACATTTTACGATATTCGTTCTAACGTTTATTATAATATTCTTTACTTACTAATCCTAATCTATGAAACTCATACAAATCTTTTATTTTAACTGACTGTATTTTAATTTCATTTGATACCGAAAATTTATTTGTTTTGTTATTTGAACTTGTAGATTGTGTAAATTTAGGGTGTGTCCGCTCGAAATGATATTGAAAAGATCTGCAGAAAGCTTTCGATACAACCTGGAAACATAACATACTAACGTCATTCAAAGAATACGAGATGGAAAGGAACATCCTACATTATGTGAAAAATTTCTTAACAAACAGAAAATTTAGAGTAAGATATAACAAAAACATTTCAGACATCAAAATCCAAGAAAATGGTATACCACAAGGCTCCATAAACAGCCCTACACTATTTATTGTAGCGATGAACAAAATCATACAAAACATTCCTAATGATGTCAAGCACTCAATTTTCGCAGATGATCTTATTATTTACTTTAAAAACAAAAACTTAACAAGAATACAATATAAACTCCAAGAAACTATAGCGAACTTAGAAATCTGGTCAGAAAATATACACGGTAAATAAAAACTTTGTTGTGATTACCAAAAATGAGTTCCAGCAGAAAAAAATTTTTTGACAATATAGGACCAGCAAATATATTTGTTACAGTTACCTAGGTAAATTTGCTCGTAAAAAAGTGTTGTGGCAACAAATACAATTTTGTTATATATAACAAAAGATATTTATTATGCGAACAAATAAAATAAGTTACCATTAAGAAATGTAAATTTGTTATATGAACAAATAAATTAAGTTACCATTAAGAAATATAAATTTGTTATGCGAAGAAATAAAATAAGTTACCATTAATAACTATTAATTTGTTTTTGAAACTAATAAATATTTGATAGATATACAAATGCATTAATGAGGTAGTAAGGTAAAAATTAAATACATGCGTATTATAATAATTTTATTTATTTATAATTATAATCTATATACATGTAACAAATATTATATAACAAAATAACGTATGAAACAATAGTCACTTAAATTATAATAGATTTATCAATAATCGATACACACCTTCAAATTTCTTAATAAGACACTCTAATTGCCATTGTTTTAAAATATCTTTTACAAAATCATCCATTTTTATTGACGGGCACAAGAAACAAGCACTTTTAAAACACAGTTTTCGACAGGCTAAACTTAACTGCGCAAGCAAATGAGACACGACGTAGTATAGTATTGTATAACACGACCAGTGAATTATGCTGTATACCAGGGAATACCCTTTCTACAGAAAAGTTTTAGTTACCTGTACAAATAATAATCCAGGCAACGAAGACCGAAAAGAGCCAAATAGCGGAAACAATTCATGTAGAAGCCAATTTTGGCACAGTTATAGGGGAAGGTGTCCTTAACAAAATACTAAAAGTACTGATGGGTGGGAGTGAAGCTAAGAGGGGAGGGGGTCTCTAAAGGTCTTTTTTTTCAGTTTTTTGTTAATAACTCGAAAACTACTGCCTCTAGCGAAGAAATGTTTATGTATTAGATTAATTTACATAAAATTCTCTACAGAAAAGGTCCTTGTATAATTATGTAAAATGCTCGAAGGACCAATAGACTTTAAATAGTAAACAACAAAAACTCGCAAGCTGAGATTGTGGTAATTGTCAAAAAACTAAAGAAGCACTGACCTTGACTAGAAAAAACGGGAAGTGACTAGGAGGCAGGATCTTGATGGGACTTGGAAGACTGGATGAATTCTGCAGACGGTAACTGGTCTGGAAGCGGTGACGGCCAGATTCAGTAAGGTAGGAGGTTCAGAAGGAGGAGGCCTCACACGTGGTTGTGAGGCTGGCAAAGTGACGCCACCAAGGGCGCAGGGCTGGATATGGGCAGAAGCTCCTGCAGGAGGAACTCGAGAGGAGGGCAGTGTAGAAGCAGGGGCGTAATTCGCCGGATTAAAACCGCCAAGTGGCGACAGCACGGTTGGTCCAATTCGTAGATTAAGGTGTGTCCGCTGTTTAGTACAACAGCGGTCTCGGAGCACAACACAAATGCACAACACTTTACACTTTCCTGAAAATATAATTTTGCCCCACTACTAAGTAAAGAAAGAAACGATTTTATGAGAATTATAATTTTGTATTAAGATAAATTGAGGCCCAAAAAAGGAATGAAAGAAAGAGGAGCTAAATTACTTCTGAACCATTACTTGGCTCCTTACTGACTTATTATTATTTTTTTATTTATGTTGCTATGAAGCTTTTTTTTTTTGTTGCATTCCTTTTTTTTTCAGATGCCTGTGATTTTTCAAAATAAACAATACATGGCTAACTTTTAGCTTTAAATTAAATGTAATAACAAAACATGTTAGTCGCTTGCCAGCTACTCCGATAGTTGTCTTGACAGTCACCACAATACCTGACTTTACAACTTTACATATTCCCGGGCGCCAGAAATTCGCGTCTAACAATGAATTATTTGATCTCGCAACAATGCACTGCAATTGAACGGTTGCTAGGAAGCGAGAAGGAACGAATGATCAACTCGACAGAAAAATCGAGTGACAATGAACAAATGATGTTACGTCTACTTGACAATGTGTCAAAGTGACGTTGTGTCAGAGTGACAGTAAATAAATTAATAACAATAATGCAAATTGATGACAATTGAGCTGTCTATTGCGCTGGCAGTGGGCACAGTTTATTAACTGGGCGTTTGATGACGCTATTTTCCAACTTAACCAACGCGACGCGAGCTATTTTGTCATTTCCAAAATATAATTTGGTAATAATACCTAGTGGCCAGTCTAAAGGGGGCAGTCTATGTTCTTTAACTATGACTATTTGCCCCAACTTTATTGGACTACTTGACGTTAGCCATTTTTGGCGTGTTTGTAATGTTGTCAAATATTCTAACTGCCACTTTTCCCAGTATGATTTTATTAATGAATCTAATAAGTATTTACGATGGATTAAATTGGGATTAACTTCGGCAATAGGTAAATGCTTTAATGGGGTTTGAAGTAAAAAATGGGCTGGGGTCAACAATTCTGGATTGTGCTCTGAGCCTTGGGCACACAGAGGACGGGAATTTAAGACTGCTTCTATTTGTGTTAATAGTGTTATCAACTCTTCGTAGCTTAACAATTGTTTACCTATGACCCTAAATAGATGTTTCTTACAACTTTTTATTGCGGCCTCCCAAATTCCTCCGAAATTAGCACTGAAGGGAGGGATTGTTTTCCATTCTATTCCCTTCATTGCTAATTCGCTGGATAGTGTTTTGTGGAATATAGTCGACTGCACAAATTTATATAGCTCGTTGAATTTATTTCGAGCTCCTATAAAGGTGGTGCTATTATCTGAGTATAAATGAGAAATGGGCCCCCTTCTTGATGAAAATCTTTTAAATGCGTTAATAAAGGAGATTACTGTTAAATCCGAGACTACTTCAATATGAATGGCCTTTATTGTTAAACAAATAAAAAGACAAATGTATGCCTTTTTTGCGTGCTGACCTTTATGCCTAGATTTTATGAATTTAATTGGGCCTGCATAGTCTACGCCTGTATGAGCGAATGGCTTTACTTCAGTTACGCGATAGTTAGGTAAATCCCCCATTTTTGGTTGTGTATTAACCGGTTTTGTCCTGAAGCATTTGTTGCATCTGTACAATTTTTGCTTGATGGCGCCTCTACCAGCAATGATCCAGTATTTTTGCCGAATTATTGCTAGCAGCAAATCTGTTCCAGCATGACAGTTTGAATTATGATAATAATCTATGATTAGTTCTACTATGTGGTCTGACTTGGGCAGTAAAACTGGATGTTTGACTTCAAACGGTAATATTGCGTTGGATAGTCTTCCTCCTACTCGCAATATTCCGTTTTCGTCTAGGAATGGCGCTAGTTTTAGTATTTGTTTATCCTTTATAAGTTTTCCTCTTTGCAGAGTTCTTATTATTTCGTGGAAATATATACTTTGTAAAGCCCTTAGTACATGTGATTCTGCCATGGCTAAATCCGATGCGGAAATATAAGTTTTAAAAAACAGTTTTTTACCGAATTTTAAAATATAACTTGTTATTCTTAGTAACTTGTGCCAAGAAGATATATTTTGTGCCAAAGTATATAAAACGGAATAATCATTCGTAGATGAGGTAGTAGTAAAAGTTTTTGATCTTAGTTCAGGTAGTTGATCAACTGGCAAAGGATTTAATTGCTTAATAGGCCAATTTTCCTCCTTTGATTGAAGCCAGTTGGGACCATGCCACCATGATTTACAATGAATTAATTGAGTTGGGAGTGCTCCTCTGGATATTAGATCACTTGGATTCTGTTTCCCTGATACATGAAAGAAGTATTTAGGGTCCAAGTTCTCTTGTATTTGAGCTACTCTGTTGCTTACAAATGTAGACCATCGATGTGGAGCTGATTTTATCCAGGATAATACAATCATAGAATCCGAAAATGCATATATATTTTCGATTGGATATTTTTTAATTATTTTTTCACTGACATAATTTACCAACCTTGCCATAAGTAACGCCGCGCAAAGTTCAAGTCTAGCCAGGGTAATAATTTTCATGGGCGCTACCTTTGATTTCGAACATAGTAATCTGCTTGTAATATTGTTAACTTCCGTTATTTGTAGGTAGATGGCGCAACCGTATGCAACTTCGCTGGCATCGCAAAAAGCCACAAGATTTACTTTACAGTTTTCTGAAATACCGATATGGCGAGGAATTGACATTTCCTCCAAATAAATAAATTCTGACATGAGATTGACAAATTTTGCAGAAATATTGTTGGGAGGGATGTCATCCCATGATATCCCAGCTTGCCATAATTCCTTTATTAGCAGCTTGGCATATAGTATAACGGGTGAGACTAATCCAAGTACATCAAACAATCTTGCAACAGTTGATAATATAATTCGTTTCGTACAGTGTGATGTGTCAAAGTTTGACGTTTGGAAAGTAAATGTGTCAGTTTTCAGAGCCCAGGACATGCCTAGAATTTTTAGCTGTTCTCCATGAGAGAAGTCTAGATTTGTTTTGTGTGAATTTGGTAAGCTTTCAATGAGTGATTCATTATTACTGGCCCATTTTACTAATTCGAATCCGCCAGCTGACATTAAGTTAATTGAATCGCGTATAATATTGCTGGCTAAGTTTGTATTTAATGCCGATAAAACTAAGTCGTCCATGTACATTTCAGAGGTTACTAATTGCGCGACATTTGGATAATTTTGACCTTCATCGTCAGCTAATTGGTGGATAGTTCTCATTGCTAAATAAGGGCTAGATTTTATGCCAAAACAAATACGATTGAATTGAAATACTCTGATTGCTTCAGAGGGATTAAATCTATAAAGAATTTTCTGATATTTTCTGTGATGTTCTGACACCATAACTTGTAAGTACATTTGCTTTATGTCAGCTGTCAAAGCTATCGGAAATAGCCTGAAATTTAATAATAAATTGAACAAGTCTGCTTGTAAATTTGGGCCCGGGTATAATAAATCATTCAGCGATAGCCCCGTATGAGTTTTAGCGCTAGCGTCTAGCACTATTCTAACTTTCGTTGTAGCCTTGTCTTCACGAATGACAGCGTGATGTGGAATGAAGTATCCGTCTTCGTTTGACGTTACTTCTGACAGATAACCCTTTTCTAAATACTCATTTATTATGGCGTTATACTGGCTTTGTAAATTTAATGACTGGGAAAAGCGTTTTTCCAAATGAGATAGCCGGCGTTCGGCCATTAAACGAGAATTCCCCAGCAAATCTGGATCCTTCTGAAATGGTAAGTGTACCATATATCTGCCATTCTCCAAACGTTTGGTCGTTTGTACAAATATTTTCTCACATTCAGCATTTTCAGGACTCATTATTGCATTGTTTGGCATTTCTTCTAGCTCCCAAAACTTATGTAAACAGGATGCTAAGTTATTTTGAGTGAATGCAGAAAAGGACGAAAAAGACTCTTGTTGTAATAATTTATTGTCAAGTTCTCCTAAAAGAACATAACCTAACGTTGTTTCATAAGCTGTAGGAGCTCTTCCTACTCGTTTTGAGAGAAGCAGCGACGGATATATTTGAGCCCCCAATATTACGTCGATTTTTCCCGGGATATTCCAAGTATTATCGGCTAAGAGAATGGATTTGAAAGACGGATATTTGGAAACGGTTAGCTTGCAAGAAGGTAAGTTATCCGTTATATGTTCGACTACCAGAGCCTTTAAATTGTATCTATGGGGCGAAACTCGGGATTCTATTTTAAGATTTACATACCCGAAAGCCGGGCGACTTGTCATCCCGATCCCCGTGACTTTTGAATTTTTAAGGGGGGTAATTTTTAATTTTAATCGTTTGCAACAATCTTTAGTTATAAGGTTATTTTGTGACCCATTATCCAGCAAGCATCTGATAACTTGTTTACCCTTGTTTATATCTGTAGCGTAAACTTGTGCAGTTGACAATAGAATATAACCTTGGTTGTTTATGGATACATGACATGAAGTGTCATTCTCCGATTCCGCTATTTTTTTGGCGGGAGATTTTGGAGGAGTTGAAAAATGCAAAAGTGTATGGTGTTTCCCGTGACATACCCGACATGTGGTGAGCAAGGCACAGGCTTTACCTGCATGAACATTGGATAAGCAATTATAACATGCATTTTTAGATTTGATAAACCCAAATCTGTCTTGGACTGACATTTTAATGAATTTATCACAATAATACAGTTTGGAATGTTCCGCACTGTTACACAAAATACAAGATTTTGGTTTGAATGGTTTGATTGGGGTTTCATCTGCCGCCAAAAATGTGCGCTGATGCTTCGCCATTTTTGGTGGGCCTTTTACAGATGAAGACCGCTCCAGGATTTTTGCTTGATCCCGGACAAATTCTAAAAAGGTTTGGCAAGAGGGAAATTCCGTTTTACGGAATATCGTATCAATAGTTGTACGATCTCTGAGTCCTATATACATTTTCGTTAGAATTAATACTTAAGAAGATATAGAGGGGAAAAAATGAAAAATTAAAAAAAAATATTTTTATTGTTAAAAATCAAGTTTTAATAAAAAATGAACCACGCAGAGCCCACGTATTAATAACAAAAAAGATCCTATACACATTTTCGCTAGGATCAATACTTAACGAGATATAGAGGGGGGGAAATGGAAAATTAAAATAAAATATATTATTAAAAATGAAATGTTAATTGCAAAAATGAAATATATAGTAAGGAAGGATGTATCTTGAATATTAATTTTCTTCAAATTCTAAATTTTCATCATCATCATCGGTGCTGTCTTTGATGGGGGCTGCATTCGTACATGAGCCGAGGCACACCCCGCAGGCACCGGAGCAGGCAATCCCTGCTTTGCGGCAACCGCAGCGCACTCCACACCCAGTCGTGCATCGGCAAAAGATCGTGTTCAAAACGGAATCGGGTACTACAGGGTCTTCTTAGATTGCTTCATGTCACCAAATTTCTTGCCAATGAAACTTTGCATGGTTTTGGTTCCAATATCCAGGGCTTCGTGGCAGTTTACTTTGGAGTTTCCCAGGATGCCCGTTGACAGCGACATGAGCGAATTCAACTTTAGAAAAGGGGGATGGTCATTGAACCATTCGTGAATCGTAGATCGATCCCGTGAATCTCTCTTTTCCCGTGATATACGGAAAAGTGCTGCTCTCCAGTTGAAAAAGCCACTCCAGCGAACTCCTCCAATGACGTGCAGATGGCGGTGCTTCCCGGTGATCCACAAACCCACTTGGCGAGTACAGAATCAGTAATTCCTCTTCCTCGCGTTAGGCCACCTAAACTTTTCATGGAGGGCATAAGAGTTTGTTCTATGACCTAAGTCCTGTCCAAGGTGTACCTGTGCTATTAATGGTGAAACTCCTTGTACGGCTGTGGATGGATATTTTTCAGTTTTATAACCACCCACCAGACCCGTTACTTGGACCCCAAGGTAAATAAACGAAAATATACATATATCGTGAGCGTAAAGTTATAAAAACTAGAAAAATATTGTTCGTAGGGTAATCGCTCAATAGCAGCTGTAGACACGTGTTTCGCTCTTATTAGAGCTCATCAGTACAGCATAGCTAGTTAATAGATGGACATTAACTAGAGATAGTAATTAGAAAACCGACAAATTGTAACAGCACTAGTAAGCAGCCAAATACACATTTGTTGCTTCGGTCAGCATTTCCACGGATTTGTGGATAAATACAACGTCACAGCGGCGGTAATTTATAACCACCCACCAGACCCGTTACTTGGACCCCAAGGTAAATAAACGAAAATATACATATATCGTGAGCGTAAAGTTATAAAAACTAGAAAAATATTGTTCGTAGGGTAATCGCTCAATAGCAGCTGTAGACACGTGTTTCGCTCTTATTAGAGCTCATCAGTACAGCATAGCTAGTTAATAGATGGACATTAACTAGAGATAGTAATTAGAAAACCGACAAATTGTAACAGCACTAGTAAGCAGCCAAATACACATTTGTTGCTTCGGTCAGCATTTCCACGGATTTGTGGATAAATACAACGTCGCAGCGGCGGTAATTTATAACCACCCACCAGACCCGTTACTTGGACCCCAAGGTAAATAAACGAAAATATACATATATCGTGAGCGTAAAGTTATAAAAACTAGAAAAATATTGTTCGTAGGGTAATCGCTCAATAGCAGCTGTAGACACGTGTTTCGCTCTTATTAGAGCTCATCAGTACAGCACAGCTAGTTAATAGATGGACATTAACTAGAGATAGTAATTAGAAAACCGACAAATTGTAACAGCACTAGTAAGCAGCCAAATACACATTTGTTGCTTCGGTCAGCATTTCCACGGATTTGTGGATAAATACAACGTCGCAGCGGCGGTAATTTATAACCACCCACCAGACCCGTTACTTGGACCCCAAGGTAAATAAACGAAAATATACATATATCGTGAGCGTAAAGTTATAAAAACTAGAAAAATATTGTTCGTAGGGTAATCGCTCAATAGCAGCTGTAGACACGTGTTTCGCTCTTATTAGAGCTCATAAGTACAGCATAGCTAGTTAATAGATGGACATTAACTAGAGATAGTAATTAGAAAACCGACAAATTGTAACAGCACTAGTAAGCAGCCAAATACACATTTGTTGCTTCGGTCAGCATTTCCACGGATTTGTGGATAAATACAACGTCGCAGCGGCGGTAATTTATAACCACCCACCAGACCCGTTACTTGGTGCTCCATGAGCTCTATGAGCTCTAATAAGAGCGAAACACGTGTCTGCAGCTGCTATTGAGCGATTACCCTACGAACAATATTTTTCTAGTTTTTATAACTTTACGCTCACGATATATGTATATTTTCGTTTATTTACCTTGGGGTCCAAGTAACGGGTCTGGTGGGTGGTTATAAATTACCGCCGCTGCGACGTTGTATTTATCCACAAATCCGTGGAAATGCTGACCGAAGCAACAAATGTGTATTTGGCTGCTTACTAGTGCTGTTACAATTTGTCGGTTTTCTAATTACTATCTCTAGTTAATGTCCATCTATTAACTAGCTATGCTGTACTGATGAGCTCTAATAAGAGCGAAACACGTGTCTACAGCTGCTATTGAGCGATTACCCTACGAACAATATTTTTCTAGTTTTTATAACTTTACGCTCACGATATATGTATATTTTCGTTTATTTACCTTGGGGTCCAAGTAACGGGTCTGGTGGGTGGTTATAAATTACCGCCGCTGCGACGTTGTATTTATCCACAAATCCGTGGAAATGCTGACCGAAGCAACAAATGTGTATTTGGCTGCTTACTAGTGCTGTTACAATTTGTCGGTTTTCTAATTACTATCTCTAGTTAATGTCCATCTATTAACTAGCTGTGCTGTACTGATGAGCTCTAATAAGAGCGAAACACGTGTCTACAGCTGCTATTGAGCGATTACCCTACGAACAATATTTTTCTAGTTTTTATAACTTTACGCTCACGATATATGTATATTTTCGTTTATTTACCTTGGGGTCCAAGTAACGGGTCTGGTGGGTGGTTATAAATTACCGCCGCTGCGACGTTGTATTTATCCACAAATCCGTGGAAATGCTGACCGAAGCAACAAATGTGTATTTGGCTGCTTACTAGTGCTGTTACAATTTGTCGGTTTTCTAATTACTATCTCTAGTTAATGTCCATCTATTAACTAGCTATGCTGTACTGATGAGCTCTAATAAGAGCGAAACACGTGTCTACAGCTGCTATTGAGCGATTACCCTACGAACAATATTTTTCTAGTTTTTATAACTTTACGCTCACGATATATGTATATTTTATATATATATATATATATATATATATATATATATATATATATATTAGAATAAAGAAAACATTTTTGTTTAAAATTTTTTTTCATATCTCGTTTAAACGGCTAATTTTAACCGCCACAATGATTCTGTACGCTCCCGCCGATTTTCTGCTAACGCTCAAAGATGGACGAGATACAATAGTCTATAAAATATACAAAATGCTTCACTAATATACGATAAGGTAAATAATAATAATTGTATTTAGTTATGGAAAATAACATGCCTGCGTCTATGGTAAAAGACGACAGTGCCATATCAGCACATTTATAGTATATAAGACATTGTAATAGTTTTTACTTGCTTTTATTGTGCAAAAGTGTAAGTTTTCTTTTTAAAAATTCTTTCTCCAAAAACAAGAACAAAATTGGCGCAGTCTCGGTAGGATACTCGAAGTAATTCGCATCGCTCGGAAAACTTTTGTTTCAACAGTTAATCGAGTAAAAAACCGCGGTGCGGGAGTGAAATAACTCGAAGGCATATCGGTTTATCACCAACCCAACCACCGAACACGAAAAAGTCTTTTTGAAGAGGAACTACAAGACCTGGTGGAGGACAGCATCGCCAAAGCCAGACCTGGTGAAGGTCAGCATCGCCGTAGCTAACCATAGAATAGGAAGTCCTGGGGGAAGAACAGCATCGTCCGAACCTATAGGCACTAGGATAAGAAAACCAAGCAACAAACAACGAAAAGAATGAAGGAACTAATGTAAGTAAGCACAAGCTCAAATCCTAAATAAAACCCGTCCTACAAAGCAAACAGTTGAACTAGACTAAGAAACCATTTTTTATTATTTATTACCACCAACTAATATAAATTTCAAACTAATTTATGTCTGAAACCGAACTAACAGCTTTATCAAATCTTATCAACCAATTCAGTTTGGGAAACATAGACATAGAAATGACGCCACCACAAACATAGTCGACATCTCAGCCCCAAGTACTTGCCCCGGTAAATTATCAATTATTACGGTTATATGTAGATTGCATTCCAAATTACGAGGGTAATCCTCACGCTCTCAATATTTTCATAGAATCTTGTCAAAATTTAATCAATACTTTCGGTAATCCATTAAATTTAGCTTTAAATAACTTCTTAATACATGGGAGGAAATTAAAAATGGCCTACAATTAAGTTTTGGTGATCAACGTAATATAGATTGCCTCGTGCAAGATTTAATATCTTTACGCCCACTCAAAAATGAGCCACCATATAATTTTGGTATGCGATGCCAAGATACACGTAGCCTTATCATTTCAAAATTAAACATTCTAAGTGACCAAAAACCGGAAGAGAATATTATTAAACAACAAAATTATAATGATCTTGCATTGAAAACATTCATACGTAGTTTGCCACCATATATTCAAACTAATGTAAGACTGAGAAACCCGAATAGTCTCGAAAAAGCAATGAGATCAGTTGTAGAAGAGGAAAATTTCCTTTATTCCACACAAAGACAAACATCATTAAACACTCAAGCGAATTTTAAACCAGGACATAGAATCTTGCCAATAAAATCACAAATTGTACCAAATATTGGACAAAACATACAATATTTCCGACCAAATCCAATTCCTGCTCCAGCTTATCAAAATCCACAACGCCATCCGCAACCAATACCACACAGAATAAATCCATTCCAAAATATTAACAATCAACCTAATTACAGACCTGTGTATTACGCACAAAGACAACCTTAAGTTCAAATGCGACCACCTACTTTCCAGCATGTCCAAAAACCCATGAATTTGCCACAAAATTTCCCACGTCCTAATATAACACAAAATCAGCCACGCCCTAATATCCAACAAAAACTAAATTACTCAAATCAATCCCAACCTTACCAACCAGAACCCATGGATACATCTTCCATACGTACTAGAAGGAGTATAACTCAAAAACTATTCACATCGAACCAATGATTCAATCAAAATGTACATCCTGATCCTGAACAATCACTCCAAAATTCCTATGAATTTTCATATGGCAATGAATATGAAACCTATGAGAATCAACCAGCATACGACGATTATGACACATACTATGACGATTCACATGCTTTACTCTATGACGACTCTTATTACACAAATGATAACACCGAGTGTGAACCGCTCACAGATCTATGCAAAGATACTGATAAAGATGTAAATTTTCCCATAACCAGCAATACGAACAACCAGACTTAATACAATTAAACGTCTTAAAAGCAAATTTACCACACATTTATATTCCCGAAATTAACGCTAACTTTTTGAATGACACCGGAAGCACTAAAAGTCTAATAGATCCCGAACTAGCATATAAATTTTATTCAAATTACATATGTAATCAAAATTTTAATATACAAACAGCTCATGACGTATCATATCATAATGAAGTAGCAGAAATTCCTATTTTCAAAATTTTTAATATTCCTGATTTTCACAAATTCTATTTATTCAAATTCAGTTCCAAATATGATGGTCTTATCGGTGTTGATCTTTTAAAACAGCTTAATGCAAATGTAAATGTAACAAATAAACAACTCGCAACAGCATATGCAATAATCCCTATCATTTTTAACCCCGATAATGAGAAACAAAATTATAATTACAAACCAATCCCTGTACATTCCATCACTGTACCACCCCGAACTTCAATGGTTACCAAAATACCTGTTCAAATGACAAATGGCTTAGGTATCCTAAATTATACAGATTTTGAAAACGGTGTAGAAATGCCTAAAGCACTTGTAAACGTATCTAATAATTTTGCAATCACTACTTTAACTAATATGAATGAAAATCCTGTTCAAATAAATATATTAGAACCTATCGAAATTGAACCTTTAGAGCCCATCGAAATTAATTTTGTAGAAAAAATGGAAGTAGATGATGAAATGGATAAAGAACAAGATAATTTACTCAAACAAAACTTAAAAAATATTAGCATAGATAGCATATCACCCTGGTCCAGTCCTATCTGGATCGTTCCCAAAAAATTAGACGCTTCAGGCAAGAAAAAATGGCTTGTAGTCATAGACTATAGAAAGTTGAATGACCGCACAATAGACGATAAATACCCCTTACCAAATATTTATGACATACTTGACAAACTTGGCAAAGCAAATTACTTTACGACCTTAGACTTAGCCAGTGGATTTCACCAAATAGAGGTAGATCCTAACGATATTCAAAAAACAGAATTTTCAGTAGAAGGCGGTCACTATGAATTTAAACGCATGCCGTTTGGCTTAAAAAACGCGCCGTCAACATTTCAAAGAGTCATGGACAATGTACTTCGCGGCCTTCAGCACGAAACATGTCTAGTATATCTCGACGATATTATTTTCAGCTCATCATTACAAGAACACATTGAAAGATTTAAATCTATATTTGATCGATTACGTAAAAGTAACTTCAAAATTCAACTCGACAAAAGTGAATTCCTACAAAAATCAGTACAATATTTAGGACACATTATAACACCAGAAGGCGTAAAACCTAACCCAGATAAAAAATCCGTAATTAAAAATTTTCCGATTCCTAGAACTCCAAAAGAAATCAAAAGCTTTTTAGGCCTACTTGATTATTACAGACGTATAGCATATGCATCAAGAACTTTAAATGATACAGAGGCACGCTACTCCACTATCGAAAAAGAATTATTAGCGATAGTCTGGGCATGTAAGCATTTTCGTCCGTATCTTTATGGCAGAAAATTCACAATAGTGACAGATCATCGTCCACTACTTTAGCTATTTAATCTAAAAGAACCAAATTCGCGACTAGTACGTTGGCGATTAAAGTTAGAGGAATTTGACTATGACATACAATATAAAAAAGGAAAATTCAACACAAATACAGATTGTCTATCCCGAATAAATTTAAATTCTGTAGAAACAGAATCAACAAAAAATAATCCAGGTGAAATAAATGACGAAATTGTTGACTATTTTCGAAACCTCGTAGACAATTTAATACCAGCCGAAAAGGAAACGTCAGTGCCATCCACAAGTAAAGACACAAAACCTAAACCGAAAATTAAAATTCTATCAAATGTTCAAATCAAGCCTCCTAATTCTCAGAATATTATAAATACAAATCCTCAACAAAGTGATAACGACCACATAGGCGTAGACTTAGAAAGAGACTCGGAATCAAACACACAACACTCTACCGCAAATGATAACACAAACATCGGCATTAGTATTTTAGATGAAATTATTAATAATAAAACAAACCAAATCCATGTCTTTCCACATATCCATCAAAAACCCCGTATCACGCAAAAAAATTACGAACATCAAAAAATTATTAAAATAAAATTACCAGAAGAAAACAATGAACAAATAATATTTGATTTTTTAAGAGATTATACTGATTCAAAAAATGTATATCACTTATATTTTCACACTGATAAATTATTTTGTGATTTCTCTAGAGTTTATTTAAACAAATTTTCAATACATGGCCCAAAATTAATTAAATGCATTAAAATTATTAACACAGTAACAGACAAAGAAGAACAAATTTTTTTAATCAAAAATCATCACGAGAGCCACACCAATCACAGAGGTATCAATGAAACTTTAGACTACTTGAAAAGAAATTATTATTGGAGACATATGAAAACCACAATTCAAAATTTTATAAATGCTTGCGAAATCTGTCAGAGAGCAAAATACGCTAGGAAAAAACCATATGTTCCGCTCATGCTCACCGATACAGCCACATGTCCATTCCAGATTTTGCACGTAGACATTTTCATCTTTGATAATAGAAATTATCTAACACTTGTAGATGCTTTTACTAAATTCGCACAAGCTATCTATATTGAAGGTAAAACAGCAATACACACTAGTAACGCACTAATAAAATATTTTGCATCATTCGGCGTACCCGAAAATTTAATATTGGATAATGGTAAAGAATTCAATAACAGTACAATAAAAGAATTATTAAAACTACACAAAATTAAAGTTCATTTGGCTACCCCGCTACACCATGAACCAAATTCCATTGTAGAAAGATTCCATTCCACGATTATTGAACACTTAAGAATACTTCAGGAAATTTACCCCGACGATAATACAGATCAAATGAATTACGCAATTATTGGATATAATAACTCAATTCACAGCCCTACAAATTACACCTCTTTTGAAATAGCTTTCGAACACACAAATTCTAGAAATCCAAACGAAATTTTTCTTCCAAATTCATTTTATAACGAATATATTGAAAATCATAAAGAGAGATTAAAACACATCTATCAAGATGTCTCAAATAAATTACAAATTGACAAAGAAAAAGTCGTTGGAAAACATAATACCCATGGAGATACTAATTATACCTTTAAAATTGGACAAATTGTTTATAAACAAAATCCATTAAACAGAAGTAAAAAATCATTAAAATTTTTAGGACCATTTAAAATTACGAAACTTTTAGATCGGAATAGAGTCGAAATTACAAATGAAAAGAAAAAGAAAAAAACAGAAATTATACATATCAAAGAACTAAGACAACCACCTGTTTCAGATCCTTTTCCCTCATCATCATCGTCGCAACCTCAGAAATACCACAGTTCCACAACTTAAATTCAAATCCTGGACTTTTACCGTTAAAACTCGGATATGCACAAATTACTTTCGTTAAAATATATGACATTTCAGACATCATAAGTGAGTATAACACTTTAAAGAATTCATTTTCAAAAATCAAACACGACCTTAGCAATTCTACTCAAAATAAAGAAAGTTATCAAATAATAAACATTCTAGAAAATAAAGTATGACTTCAAATTCAACAACTAAACCCACTGTTAATAAAAAGAAACAAAAGAGGCATATTAGATGGCCTCGGCTCAGTAATTAAAGCAATTACCGGAAATCTAGATCAAAAAGATACTGAAAAATACGATAAGGCGATATTAAAATTGACAATCAAAATAAATTTAAAACCATAATTGACAAACAAATACCTAGTTTAGAAACATCAATTAAAAAATTCGATGACAATGTAAAAACTCTTTTTAATAACCAAAAATCTCTAAGTACAAAAATTATTGAATTAGAAATGCTTCTAAACAGCTAATCGTTTATTTCTCCAAACAGTCCTTACTCAATATATAACAAGTTTGCAAATTATTTATGATTTATTAAAAAAATTAGAAGTGGCTATTTCATTTTCGAAACTTAACACATTTCATAATTCGATAACTGATCCCAAAGATTTATTATCCGAAATTGTCAAAATAAATAAATTATTACAAAATAATAAATTTCCATTTGAACCAGTCTTAGAAAATATTCTTCTATTTGAAAAGATAATCGAAGTCTATAGTTTTAGTAAAAATAATCAAATTACATTTCTAATCGAAATTCCTGTAGTTGAAACTGCTAGCTATACATACTATCATTTATATCCCACATCAAAATATGTTTAAAACAATTATACCTCGATCTAAATTCCTTGTTACCAATGAGCATGCTTACGCATTCTTTGAAAACAAATGCCAAGAAATTCTACCTGAACAGTTCCTGTGCAACGAAGTGCATACATCAGCAATAAGCACGAATATTCCATGTGAAATTCAACTTTTAAATTACACAATTAATTCTACAAATTGCAAGCAAATAGCCACTAGTATCCCAGACACCAAAATCCAGAAAATCGAGGGACATCAATGGATTGTCATCGCCCCGAGCAGCATCGTAGCCACCCAAAAGTGCAGCAGAAATATCGACAACATCCCCTTATCCGGCAGCTATCTCATCGAACTTAATAGTGAGTGTGAAGTGAAAGTGCAAAACACAGTGCTAAAATCATAAATCATACCATTCCCAAAAATCAAATTTTAAAAATATTAATTTGCCCGGTGTACCCCTGCCAGAAGATTTCCACGATAAATACATTTTAAGTTTTAAAACATTTAAGCTAGACTCTGTAAACTTAGATGATACTAAACATGTATTTTCACTTATTAGTAAACAAAAGAATAATTTAGATGAAATTAGCAATTCACCCGTATACTATAATAGAATAAGTGTTTTTACTATTATTTTGTATTGTTTCTTAATCATTTGCATTATTTGTATTTTACTATATTTTTTTAAAATAAAAAAGCCTAGAATTAGCAGGCCAGCGATGAACATCGAGGCAACCACGTCTACAACCCAAAACATCCCATTTTCACCGAATTCTGTGGCCAGTTCAGTTATGGAAAATAACACGCCTACGTCTATGGTAAAAGACGACAGTGCTATATCAGCACATTTACAGTACATAAGACATTGTAATAGTTTTTACTTGCTTTTATTGTGCATAACATTGTATAATAAATGTCCAAACCTTGTAAGTTTTCTTTTTAAAAATTCTTTATGCAAAAACAAAAACAAAATTATTTACATTTTTAATTAGTTTAAAATAACTACTCACCTGAAATACTTTTAAATGTAATGTTACAATTTGAAAGTGCTGTCATCTATTATTACTAAACTGTAAAACCGTCCCGGGCCTTTACGTCCCAAATTTGGCAGCGTTTCAAACATAGTAAAATGTTTTCATGCATTAAAAAAAAATGGAAACATATTTAAACATTTAGTTAGTGTTTTCATGAATGTATTGTAATATATTTTAATGTACTAGTGTTATTTTTCATTATTTCGATAATGGTGGAAACCCTTATTCTAGCCTCTTTTCTTCTCTCCTCTACTTCAGCATCACGCACAACAAAATATTGAACCGAACGAAAAGCCATTTGTTTACAAACAAAACACTAACATAACCAAACTTCAAAGTTAGCGAGTGGAAAAGAACTTAGCAAGACCTACTTAGGTGTGGAAAAGTTTAGCGAGACTCGCTACGCTCGGTGACGTCATTCCCCTCTGAAGTACGGCTATGACGTCAAGCTATGACGCAAATACGTATGTCATCACTGCGTTGAAGTAGTGGGGATAGCGACACACGTGGACTTAGCGACTCGATAAGTGAATTAGAATAGGCACCCAGGTTGATGTGCGAATCGAATTTATATTATTGAATGTAATTCATTCACCAGGTCCATAAAAAAACTTAGTTGATATCGAAGGGTTAGTGTGGTAATGGAGTTCATTGTGGACATACAGGGTTTTAATGATAACTGTGGTGATTTTATTCCGAAAGAAATCGCGATGTTATCAAGAATGGTGAACAAGTGTTGCATCATGTACTGAAACCTCCGTTATCTTGGAATAATTTAAATAAGAAACGGAAAAAAGAGTATTTATCCACAATGGGTGTGGAAGTACTGTTTTGGCTGCTTACTAGTGCTGTTACACTGTGTCGTTTTTTTTATTACTACCTCTAGTTAATGTCCTCCTATTAACTAACTATGCTGTACTAATGAGCTCTAATAAAAGCGAAACACTTGTCTACAGCTGCAATTGAGCGATATCCCTAGGAATAAAGAATTGTTTACAAATTTTGTGCTCAAGAAATATTGTTTTCGTATATTTACTTTGGGGTCCAAGTAAGAGGTCTGGGGGGTGGTTATAAATCACCGCCGCTGTTACGTTATACAATGGGTGTGGAAGTACTGACCGAGGCAACACAGGTGTTTTAACTGCTTACTAGTGCTGTTACACTGTGTCGTTTTTTTTTTTATTAATACCTCTAGTTAATGTTCACCTATTAACTAGCTATGCTATACAGATGAGCTATAATAAGAGCGAATCACGTGTCTACAGCTGCAATTGAGCGATATCCAAGAAAGAAATGTGTACAAATTTTGCGCTCAAGAAATAGTATTGTCTTCGTATATTTACTTTGGGATCCAAGTAACGAGTCTGGTGGGTGTTTATAAATCACCGCCGCTGTGACGTTGTATTTATCCACAATGGGTGTGGAAGTACTGACCCAGGCAACAAAGGTGTTTTGGCTGCTTACTAGTGCTGTTACACTGTGTCGGTTTTTTTTTTATTACTACCTCTAGTTAATGTTCACCTATTAACTAGCTATGCTATACAGATGAGCTATAATAAGAGCGAATCACGTGTCTACAGTTGCAATTGAGCAATATCCCTAGGAAGATAGGATTGTTTACAAATTTTGCGCTCCAGATATATTATTGTTTTCGTATATTTACTTTGGGGCCCAAGTAACGGGTCTGGTGGATGGTTATAAATCACCGCCGCTGTGACGTTGTATTTATTCACAATGGGTGTGGAAGTACTGACCGAGGCAACAAAGGTGTTTTGGCTGCTTACTAGTGCAAATTTATAAACTCTATAGTAGGTTTGTTCTTAATAGTATTTTTTGTAAGAAGGCACAATACAATATCATAAATTAATCATTTTATTTTGAGCTTTTTATTGCCTACATCTTAAAAATTTGACACTTGTTTGACAACTTTGACAATACACTTGACACCAAACACAAAAAAAATCATTATAAACGGACCATTTAGAACCGCTGAAGATCTATATAAATAAATATTATCCAAATATCAAAAATTAATTGTAAAATATTTAAAGGATATTTCGTGATATTTTCAAATTTGAGGCTCTTTAAGGAACAATATCTTTTAAAATGTAATACTTAGAAATCATACAAAAGTTCTTGCAACAGCCCTATTCTTATGTTGTTCTAATGCACCAATATTTTAATTAAATTAAAAACAACAAATTTTAATATAATTTTTGTTTAATTCTCAATTAATATGTTGGCATAATTGGGTATATGGAATACTGACTACATCTTGGACAATATTTTCAATTTTCAAATAGCACAAAAGTTACTGTTATCTGTGGTGCTGTTGCATTCTCCACGTTAACAATGTACTTCAGTTTTATTTATTAAATTAATTTATTATACCAAAAGTAACGTTCCCTTCTAACTTCAAACATAGAGTGTTTTTCATTTATTTTTAAAGAATCTATTGTGCTTCTTAGAATTTTTCGAAAATGCAGACAAAGATTTTACGATCATAGAAAATTTCTCTGTTCAAAACAACTATATTCTACATTTTCAACGGACGTACTTCTTATTCACCTAAATAATTCATTTCATTCGAACGTGTGAAATACATATCACATATAGAAATAGGAATTTATTAAATGTAAATAATGTATACTGCTAATACTAACAAATCAGTTACATAATTATTTTGTAAAGAAATACTGAAAACATAAAAAAGCAAAGATTTAATTCTTCTTAAACTTTGTATCTATAATTGATGTAAAATTACTTTTCCAGCCAATGAAAATAAAACATTTTTTAGTGTTATCATTAAATGTTAATAAAAAAATTATAGTGTCGTATCATATAATACAAAAATTTTAAAAATATGTACTTCAAAAATAAAAGTTTATAAAGAAAGTAAAACTTTATTTCAACAAAGTGGGATGTAAGGAACATTGTTAAAATATGTAGTTACAGGTATAACAATTTGGCATCAGACATTCTAAAAAACTAGTATTAAACATTTCTCGCAAGAACACGTGCAAAATGAAAGCACATTTTCCTCGCCCTGGAATTAGGGATATCCTTGTACAGGGATTATAATTCACAATTTCTTGTTTATTCATATTTTCTTATTTTCAGCGTTGGTGATAAAAAATGTTGGCAGAATGTAATTAATAAAATTGGCATAATGTAAAGATTGGAACAGAATGTGAGGAAGTGATATTTTTGGAAAAACCGTTGTTCCTCCATTCATTCTGTTTTATAGTCAGTATAATCTTTATAATATACCGTTTACCTACCTACAAACATAACTCAAGGTCAAACTTTTGAAATAAAACAACGGTTCTCAATCTGTGGTACGCGTACCAGAGGATACGCGAAAGGCTAAGTTTCATTTAGGCATTGGGCTTCCAAAATTAAAATGCGCCACTGGTGGCAGATTTCTGAACTGAGTGAAGTGTACATGTACTAAGCTGTTTGTTTTGTTCAGGGATTGTATTTACTTATATACGAATTTTAATACGCTTTTATCTTCGGCTATTATTGTTTCATTCTTAGTACGATCTGAATTACTGCTAATATAACAGGTAAGTTTTGGTTTTTTTTTTTAAATTAATGAACGAATTAGGAGATATGCAATTTATAGCTTAAAGTTACGATGGAGTTTTCTCCGAAAATGTTTACCTCATAATATTATGTGGCCACTATTTATTACTTGCTGGCCTTTCACCATATTTCTAGATGATACACTACAATTCCCAAATCTACAAATAGTATCTAGATCTAAGCAAAGAAAATTGTTCATTATGAAAGAAAAACAATTAAATAAAAATAAAGCTATGTAGATAGAAATTAATATATGTACAACTACGGCAATGAAATACAATCTAAATAAAGGAAATCAAATGTTTTTTTATTAAAAAGAACAATATACTGTTAATTAAAATATGACTAAAATACTCTTAACCTACAAATACTTACTAAAATTAACCCTATTAACTAAAATATTATTAAAACTATCACTAAATTATTGCTACAAGAAAGATCAAACTCAATTCTAACGAAATTAACAAAAAAAAAACACTATACTAAATCCGAAATTAAATTAAAAACTACGAAAATTATATGTCTCACACCAATTGTACTCTAATGGAAGCCAGTGAAATATGTACCATTCGTTTGAATTTTGACGTTTGACGTCAGCGCCATCTCTTGCTAATTTGGAAGCCCAATCTAGCTATTTCCTTATTATGATGCAGATATTTTTTATAAAGAGAGAGCATTGGCAAAAATTTAAACTAGAAATGTGCGATACCATTCAATCTGTAATTTATGTAATTAAATTTTCTAAACAATTTTTATGAACCCTTTCGATCTGAAAATATTAATAAAATTAACATCTTTATTATTGTTTAAATTACATATTACAAAAAAATTAATTCTTTAATAATAATAATAATAATAATAATAATAATAATAATAATAATAATAATAATAATAATAGTTTCTTGAATTACCTCGTAGTACAATTAAGTTCAAATAATATGAAAGGTTACCGCCTTCTCGAGGTGAGGAAAATGAAGAACATTTGTATTTTTATAAAAATATATTGTATATAGTATTGGAGCGTTTCGGAAGCTGGAAAACTTCCATCATCAGCCAAGGACTAATCTTCAAAATTTTACACTTTACATCAGAGCAATCCCAAATAATCACCATGTGACCATTCATCTTGTTTTTAATGTGTTCTTTTTGACTGTCTCTATGTTATTTTTGGATGCTGGTGAGATTCCCTCAGGAACATGTTTGGAGGGAGGACTAATTGCATCCGTCCTTGTATGTTTCCGATATTTCAATGTTGGGAGGTTTTGGGGCTGGAATCAGCCCTGCCATTTTAACTTTTTATAACGTTTTCATTACTATTTTTTGCCGCCGTCGTATTTATGGCCACGCCAGTCGTATGGTGATTATTTGGGAATGCTCTGATGTAAAGTGTAAAATTTTGAAGATTAGTCCTTGGCTGATGATAAAAGTTTTCCAGCTTCCGAAACGTTCCAATACATTGAATATGTTTTTATAAAAATACAAATGTTCTTCATTTTTCCCACCTCGAGAAGGCGGTAACCTTTCAAATAATAATAATAATAATAGTAATAATAACAATATCAATAATAATAATAATAATAATACCAATATTATTTATTTTGAAAAATATATAAAAAAAATAGCGAAAGTAGTTACTTTTTGGGGATTTTTGTACTACTTCATTTAAACGTATACATATCTGTAGCGATCAAGCTACCATCGTCACTTAAATTTGTAACGTCGCCCTAGACTATTGTTATGCTTTTTTTCAGGAGTTAACTTAGCGACAAAATGAAAAATAAAACAACCAGTTTTTCCTTGTCATTACATGAAGTGAGAAGCAAATCAGTTTAGTTCAAATAAATATTTTTATAAGTTTTACAATTTATCTGTCCCATCGTTTATTTTACATCTTGTAGCGGCTGACACCGCTACAACTGGTGACCCCGTAGTTTTTTCACGCAACCTTACATCATGGCTCCGCCTAATCCTATCATTGAAGACTCCGCCCCAACAAATAATGAACAAGATCAAAGTAATATTTCAGCACTTATTTCAAGTAAATTACCAGAATTCTGGGCCGAAGATCCTGAACTATGGTTCCAACAAGCCGAAATTATTTTTGATTCTCGACGTATCACTTCTGAAGTTAGCAGATATAACGCACTTATTACGTCACTTCGACCGGAACATACAAGTGAAATCAGAGACTTAATAATGAACCGTCCAACCAAGGATCCTTACACTACAACAAAGACAGAGTTATTAAAGAGAACGACACCTACGAATTTTCAAAATTTAAATACATTATTAAATATCACGAATTTGGACAACGACAAGCCATCACAATTATTACGAAAAATGAAACAGCTAGCAGGAAGCAATAATCAAAACAGTACTCTACTGGAACATTTCTTTCTACAAAAATTACCAACGCATATCCAACAAATGTTAATATCAACAAAAAATTTGTCTATTGAAGAAAAAGCAGATTTAGCTGATAAAATGATTGAAATTGCACGACCTGCACAAGTTTATACTTCAAACGTCAACTCATACAATCCAACGACTATTCAAGCAGATATATTAGACATTAAACAAGCACTCACCACTTTGACTCAAAATCAATATGATTCAGTTTATCCACGAAAAATTATACGGACTCCATCAGCAGCGCCTGCGCCCCGGCTGCCACCGCATGCGACTCCTCCACTACAACTCCAAGAGCGTGACAACTCTATCTGCTGGTATCATCACAATTTTGGTCCTGCCGCCAAGAAATGTTACCCCGACTGCAAATATTTTAGTCTAAGAGCCAGTGGCCGGCAGACTTACGGTATTTTGTAAAACCCTATATTTTTTTCGTTTATTCTCTTACACCTGCCGTACATGAAATGGGGACTCGTTAGTTCAACCGGCGGTTCCTATAAAGTCACTCGGGTATGAAAGGTGTAAAAATTCGACTGAGTTCAACGTAATACTGACAAGGCTGCCACTTGGATATTTTAAAATACTTAATTATTGATAATAAAAAAAAAAAACAATGGCAGACAGCTATGGCGGTTCTAAGGTCATGGCAGACACTTTTAAATGACCCAAAAAATAATAACAATTTACGGTACTTTGACAAAACTAAAATTTATATATGATGTTAATAATAATATTGTAAGCCTATATTTAGCACGGCAGACATTTTCCACGGTTCTAACATCCCGGCAGACAACCAAATGTTACCTCTGGCGCGAGCATACATATGTATAATACTGTCGCACTCACTCTAATCCAAGGACTATTTTACTTTCTCTAGTTAGTATTAGGGCTTATAACTGATTGTCATATACCAAACAGTGAAACATCTAGCGTAGTAACGGTTTTGTCTAATATTTTTAGTGTATTTCTGAACTCTGACAGAGAAGCATCTTACGTACCTAGTGAACATTGTAAAATATTTAACATGAAGCGCGGGTAGACACGTGACTTTGACAAGTGCATGTAGGGCCCCACAAGGTTGCCAATATACAGCTTGTGTACCTTGTCTGTATTTTAAGTTTAAGTAAAGTTCATAACCTTAAATATAGTGATATTGATTCTGATGATGATATTGAAGGATAATGAGCAATTTAGCACGCCAAGAATTTTTTGTATCGTAGATGGTAGCACTAATGGCTGTTTTTACATAAAAAAATATTTTAAAAATTAAATTAGAAAATAAAATAACATGATATTCATTAATAATAACTAGTTTTACAATTTTATTTACAAATTTTACGGTCAAATTGATTTGGCAATACAGACAAGGTACACAAGCTGTATATTGGCAACCTTGTGGGGCCCTACATGCACTTGTCAAAGTCACGTGTCTGCCCGCGCTTCATGTTAAATATTTTACAATGTTCACTAGGTACGTAAGATGCTTCTCTGTCAGAGTTTAGAAATACACTAAAAATATTAGACAAAACCGTTACTACCCTAGATGTTTCACTGTTTGGTATATGACAATCAGTTATAAGCCCTAATACTAACTAAAGAAAGTAAAATAGTCCTTGGATTAGAGTGAGTGCGACAGTATTATACATATGTATGCTCGCGCCAGAGGTAACATTTGGTTGTCTGCCGGGATGTTAGAACCGTGGAAAATGTCTGCCGTGCTAAATATAGGCTTACAATATTATTATTAACATCATATATAAATTTTAGTTTTGTCAAAGTACCGTAAATTTTTATTATTTTTTGGGACATTTAAAAGTGTCTGCCATGACTTTGGAACCGCCATAGCTGTCTGCATTGTTTTTTTTCATTATCAATAATTAAATATTTTAAAATATCCAAGTGGCACCCTTGTCATTATTACGTTGAACTCAGTCAAATTTTTACACCTTTTATACCCGAGTGACTCTACAGGAACCGCCGGCTGAACTAACGAGTCCCCATTTCATGTACGGCAGGTATAAGAGAGTAAACGAAAAAAATATAGGGTTTTACAAAATACCGTAAGTCTGCCGGCCACTGGCTCTTAGACTATTTCTCCAGTCACAAGAACAATTTCCAGAAATATATGATCAATACAAATTTTTTGTTATCATCTACAAATTATAATTCATTTTCTTATTCCAGAACTAATCCCTCCGTCAAAAGTCCACTTATTTTTGTCACGGACATACTATCTGGTTGTCAGTTTTTGATTGATTCAGGTGCAGAGGTAAGTGTCATTCCACCTAAATATACACATCATTATAACTTACAAAAACAGACTCTTAATGCAATCAACAACACTAAAATTGACGTTTATGGTCACACACTTTTAACTATAGACATTGGACTTAACAGACAATTCAAGTGGGAATTTATTATTGCAAATGTCAAACATGCAATTTTAGGAGCAGATTTTTTGAGACAATACAATATTATAATAGATATGAGTAATCGTAAATTATATACTCACCAATCAATTTCAAAAAACCCATATATAGCCTCAGTTGAACAAAATAATAAATTCTTGCAATTACTATCAAAATATCCTTCTTTGACAGATCCTTTCTCATCAACCTCCAAAATTAAACACAACGTCACTCATCGCATAATTACAGACGGTTCACCTGTTTTCTGTAGGACGCGCCGCCTACCACCAAATAAATTAACTGCAGCTAAAAAAGAATTCGATGAATTACTCAATTTAAACATCATACGTCAATCTTCCAGCAATTGGTCATCCGCTTTACACATGGTAGCAAAAAAGTCACCAAACACCTGGCGACCTTGCGGTGACTATAGAGCACTTAACAAAATCACCCTTCCTGACCGTTACCCAATACCACACATACAAGATTTCGCCGTCAACATAGGAAACGCAAATATATTCTCCAAAATCGATTTAGTTAAAGCTTACCACCAAATACCAATGGAAATGTCATCAATTTCGAAAACAGCAATCACAACACCATTCGGCCTTTTCGAATACACTAAAATGCCTTTTGGATTACGTAACAGTGCACAAACGTTCCAACGTCTCATAGATGAAGTAACACGTAACTTAAACTTCTGTTTTGCGTACATTGACGACATTCTCATTGCCAGCCAGTCAGAAGAAGAACATATTCAACACCTCCAATTACTTTTCGACAGATTACAACAATACGGCATCATTATTAACCTTGAAAAATGTCAATTTGGTTTACCTCAAATAGAATTCCTAGGTCACCAAATTAACAAAAATGGCATTATGCCTTCACCATCAAAAGTTGAAGCAATTCAAACTTTTCCCATTCCAAGCACACAAAAACAGTTACGCGAATTTTTAGGCCTTATTAATTTTTATCACAGATTTATTCCAAATTGCGCGACTATTCTAGAACCCCTCAACAAATTAATAGACAACAAAACACCAAAAACTAAACATTTATCACTTAATCAAACACAATTGACAGCTGTCAAAAATATCAAAAACGCATTGATTAATCTAACCACTTTAACAACCCCAAAACCTAACACACCAACCAGCATCATGGTAGATGCCTCAAATTCTGGCGCGGGCGCAGTCCTACAACAGTTTGAAAATGGCGAATGGAAACCTTTAGCCTTTTTCTCCCAAACTTTCACACCAACTGAAAAGAAATATAGTACTTTTAGTCGAGAATTATATGCTATTTACTTGGCAGTTAGGAAATTCCGTTACTATGTCGAAGGACAAGAATTTTTCGTTTTAACAGACCACAAACCACTAACATATTCATTTAACAAAAATTCTCCCACACTCTCACCAAGAGAAATACGTCATTTAGATTTCATCTCTCAATTTACTACAGATATACGACACATACAAGGTAAATTTAACAACGCTGCAGACGCATTATCACGCAATCAAACATCATCAATTAACAGCATACAACACATCAACTACGACAATTTGTCACACCATCAAAAACTAGATAAAGAAATCGATAATATAATCAAAAATAAAAAAACATCCATTCGACTTAAAAAAATTAAATTCCCAAACACAAATTTACATCTTTTCTGCGACACATCTTCAAACAAACTTAGACCTTTTATACCTACCCCCTTCCGAAAGTCAGTTTTCGAACAATTCCACAACCTATCACACCCAGGAATTAAAGCAACGGCTCCAAGACATACAAAAAACCAACCTCATTTTATACACCCCGACCTTTTTCATTCAGACTACGTTTACGTACAGACAGACTCAATCAGACGACCTTTAGACCCTATATACACAGGACCTTACGAAGTAACAGCACAAACAGACAAATACTTCACAATAATAAAAGACAACACATTACAAAACATTTCAATAGACAGACTTAAACCAGCAAAAATACATTCCAAAAACAACATACACAAACAGACACAAACGCCTTCTGCACCAAAAGAAAAAATATCTGGACCACGGAGAGGTTAGAAGAAAAATAAGTTAATGTTATTTAAGTTTTTACTATTGTTATTTCATTTCTTTGTAACCATTGTAAGGTTTTTTATTTTTCCTTTTGTCTGGGGAGGGGGAGGCTAATGTAGCGATTAAGCTACCATCGTCACTTAAATTTGTAACGTCGCCCTAGACTATTGTTATGCTTTTTTTCAGGAGTTAACTTAGCGACAAAATGAAAAATAAAACAACCAGTTTTTCCTTGTCATTACATGAAGTGAGAAGCAAATCAGTTTAGTTCAAATAAATATTTTTATAAGTTTTACAATTTATCTGTCCCATCGTTTATTTTACATCTTGTAGCGGCTGACACCGCTACATATCTATTTAGATATTGCTAATAATACATGTGCAATACTGTGATTTATTCTGTAGCTAAGGAATTGAAATTATATATTTTATGTTTAGTAATGAGAAACAACACTTCATATATACCTACGTATATTTTCATATTAATTGTTTGAAGTGCTCAAGATCAAGTTGACGATATTCATAGAAAACTTAATGATAAATATCTCAAATATTATTTGAAATTTTTGAATCGCGATTGTACTGCTGTTCTTAGAATTTTATGTAGTATTAATAAACTCAATAAACTCATTTATATACAATAAAAATACACAATATGACAATAAAAAAAATGAACTCGAGGATAAATATATATATATATTTAAAATTTAATTTTCTTTATAAATTAAAAAAATCTAATAATTCAATTTATTTTAATTTCAATATTCATGTTTTCATTCAACAATACACATAAAAAAAACTTATACAAACTCAAATGAATGTAATACAACCTGATGCTACATGCTACTTATTTCAATTTAATATTTTAAAAAATATATTTGTAAATACGACTGCTTTGTTTTACTAGTAAATAATTCATACACTTATCTTTAATTATGGCTAATTGCATTTTAAAATAGCATGTATAAATTTAAGAAAAACTGAATTTCTTGTACAGAAAACACATTCGCTGCATAAGACGCAATGTTAAACTGTAGCTTGGTTGACCGAGATTAGCTGATCATCCGCCATGTTGTGACGTAGGTGCAGGTGCCCTATTAATAAATGGAAAATTGTATAATATTCTCGTAAAATAAACATAATATTAAAGAATTACACCATAAATTCTATACCGCTACAGCGTGAATACAAAATAAGAGATCTAGAAATTATTTTTGATTAAAAATTTTAATTTTCAGATCAAACTGTCAATGTTACCAAATCAGCAAATAAAGTAGTTGGATTTATAATGAGAAACTGTAAACAGTTTACGAATGTACCTGCATTGCCATCACTTTTTTATGCTATTGTTCGTTCCATCTTAGAATATGCCTTCATTGTTTGGTATTCGTCATACAACAGTCATAAACATTTTATTGAAAATCTGCAAAGAAAATTTTTGAAATTTATTTGGTTCAAAATTTATAATAAGTATCCAGAAAGAAACTTTACTCAGAGTAGGTACTTAATTAACATCCCTCGGAGTAACAAGTATTCAATTTCGCTATATACAAAGTTTTTTTTATACAAACTATTACACAATCATATAGACTGCAGTGCCTTACCGTCCGTAATTAATTTTCATGTCCATCATTCGCTTCCCGCAAAAATCGCCCATTTTCATTTGTTGTGAACACTGCAATCAAATATGTAATATTTGTGGCATTTTTTGCTATTCATTCTCTGAGTTACGGAAAATTGGAATATCGTTCTTTGGACCATTTTCTTTGTACCCATAAAATTATTATTTTTATTTCTGTATATATAATGTAATTGTTTGTGAAAGGATTATTTCTGTTGAGCTATAAATTATTATTATTATCATTATTATTATTATTATTATTGTTATTATTATTATTATTATTGTTATTATTATTATTATTATTATTGTTATTATTATTATTGTTATTATTATTATTATTATTGTTATTATTATTATTATCATTATCATTATTATTATTATTATTATTATTATTATTATCATTATTATTATTATTATTATTATTATTATTATTATTATTATTATTATTATTTCACTATCTTATTTGACGAAAACCTTAGGTCTAGTGCTAAATCAAAGCCTTTGTGTGTCCGGTCTAGAGAACTTCTAACTGAAATTGAATACCAATTGCCACAGGTAATACCTATTGGGTTTGTAGAAAAACCCCCATGGCTTATTCCTCCAGCCAAAGTTATACTGGATCTTTGCCAGTATGACAAAAATTCATTACCTAAAGTATTCTTTTCTCAGAAGTTTCTCGAATTGGTTAGCATGTACCCTGAAGTAAAAATCATTTTCACAGATGGGTCCAAGACAGACGAAGGTTCTGGTTCGGCAATTGTTGTCAATGAAATTAGTCACACTTGGTCGCTGCATTGTGATGCATCTGTATATACTGCTGAGGCCTACGCAATTTGGCAGGCATTAATCTATTGTGATCTCGAAATCTTCTGGTCGCAATTCATCATTGCTAGTGACTCCCTCAGCATTTTGACTGCATTATCGGATCATTCCACAACGGACCCTATCATTCAGATGATTTTGTCAAAATTAAAATATCTCTCTGAATCTGGGAAAAACATTTAGTTCATGTGGATTCCGAGCCATGTCGGAATTAGAGCTAGCGGATGACGCAGCACGTATTGCTGCCGAAAGAGACACAATAGAAGCACTATTCATCAAGTATACCGATGTCAGGACTGCAGCATACAGGAGAGTGTCCATGTTGTGGCAAAGTGACTGGGACAGGGTGGATAACCACTTACACCGAGTCAAACCTATGATCGGGCAAACTCATTTACCCCATGATCTTTCTAGACAAGATAGTGTAAAAGTCCATCGGCTGCGGTTAGGCCACACTAGACTTACGCATCGCTACAGATTCACAAGGGAAGCTCAGCCTACCTGTGAGAACTGCCATGTTCCTATGACTGTAGCGCATGTCCTGCTGGAATGCCCCAGATTACAACCGATGAGACAAACTTACAATCTTGGTGATAAATTCCAACGACTAGTTTTTAACCAATCATGATGCAAAACACTTGAAAATTCAACCAATGGGAACAGTATTATACTGATAAAACCTTGTTACCCCGATAAAACCCCGTTACCGCGATAATTTTCCGCTACCAAGTAAATAAACAGTTGTTATGGTTTATAACTGTCAGTGTGACAATTAATGTGTCAAGTGACTCCCTCAGCATTTTGACTGCATTATCGGATCATTCCACAACGGACCCTATCATTCAGATGATTTTGTCAAAATTAAAATATCTCTCTGAATCTGGGAAAAACATTTAGTTCATGTGGATTCCGAGCCATGTCGGAATTAGAGCTAGCGGATGACGCAGCACGTATTGCTGCCGAAAGAGACACAATAGAAGCACTATTCATCAAGTATACCGATGTCAGGACTGCAGCATACAGGAGAGTGTCCATGTTGTGGCAAAGTGACTGGGACAGGGTGGATAACCACTTACACCGAGTCAAACCTATGATCGGGCAAACTCATTTACCCCATGATCTTTCTAGACAAGATAGTGTAAAAGTCCATCGGCTGCGGTTAGGCCACACTAGACTCACGCATCGCTACAGATTCACAAGGGAAGCTCAGCCTACCTGTGAGAACTGCCATGTTCCTATGACTGTAGCGCATGTCCTGCTGGAATGCCCCAGATTACAACCGATGAGACAAACTTACAATCTTGGTGATAAATTCCAACGACTAGTTTTTAACCAATCATGATGCAAAACACTTGAAAATTCAACCAATGGGAACAGTATTATACTGATAAAACCTTGTTACCCCGATAAAACCCCGTTACCGCGATAATTTTCCGCTACCAAGTAAATAAACAGTTGTTATGGTTTATAACTGTCAGTGTGACAATTAATGTGTCAAGTTTCATTTTGCATTGTCTTTGGAATTTATCTCACCAAATACCACACGACCTCACAGATTTTCTCAGATAAACTTTTATTTTTAAGCACTCATTTTTTTTTTGCTTTTAAGCAAAACCACTCAAGCAAACTGACATTAGGTAAAACCCCTTCTCCTTCGGAGTCGGGATTTACCATGCAGTTTGCTTTCGTGTTTGTTGCTAAGCAAAAATAATTCGTGCAAAATAAAAATTTATCGATAAAATCAGGAGGTCTTGTGATATTACTTCTGATAATATCCAAGTTATGTTGACAGATCATAGTAAGATTAAGGAAGTACTAAACTTCCTTAAGGGTTGTGATCTTTATCAAGGACTTTAAGACAGTTAATTATTATTTGCCGATTATGCCATTTATTTATTTTTCATTGTTATCTCTTTACAATATTTTATATACATAATATTGTTACATAAATAGTATAAATTATTGTTTCTTTTCATATAGGCTAATGAACTTAGCTGTCGATGCCTTCACATCAAAAAAAAAAGAAAAAAAAATATTATTATTATTATTATTTGCTTATTTGGAATTTCCGTCGTTAACAGCCATGCGTATCATGTCGCTGTCATGGTCAAAAGTTTTTTCTTCTTCGAACACCTATTTAACAATTTAAACTTAATCTAAATTCATATAACATTTTCAACATAAATTTTGATGTGCTGTGATGGTCCAAAGTTTTTTATCTTCGAATATCTATGTAACAATTCAAATTTAATCAAAACTTATACAACATTTTTAACATGTAACAATTTTATTTTGTAAATGACCTTATATTACAACAGTGTAGTGCCGGATTAACTATGAGGCGCATGAGGCGCAGGGCCCGGGCCTACTAGGCAGTGGCGTAACAAGGAAAATCCACAGGCGGGTTTTTTTTTATCAGTAAAAAGGCGCCATGATAAATTCGTAATTTATTTAAAGTAAAATATAAAAAATCTGATATGGCCAGCACATGACCTCCCGCCAATTCCATGTTTAAAATAGCAGTGAGCTTTAAGTAAAGTATCACTTCCGGTTGTTCTTTTGTAAATAAAATCTAATTTGTTGTCTAATAAATAGAAAAGTCTGTAATACGAAATTTTAGATTATGTTTTATTGTTTTTCCTCAAAAATTTGTTAGAGCTCCAAATTAAGTAGGTATTACATCCGTTTTATCATATATGGTTAAATTCTAATATGTTGTTTCAAATTATATATGAGTTTTAAATACCAAGTTTGAGAAGTTTTGGGTCATATTTCAATAGACTTTAAGGAAAAATCGTCACACACATTCTTATATAAATCAGCATCTACTTCTAGGTGCTTTAAAACGCAGTCTTTGTAAATTCTTCGCCATTTCGTAAATGTGTAGTTGTAAATAAATATTAATTTATAGTGCAGCAAAAATTATTGAAAAAGGCGCCAATATATTGAAAATCTTCATAGGGGGGTGAGCGCACCCACCTAACCCCCCCTTAGTTACGCTACTGCTACTAGGGGCTCGACTACGACATCATTTTGTCGAGTTTTTATTTTTTAGAATTGTATTTTATTTACTTTATGAGTTTATTTCTGTTGTAATTATTTTTTTGTTTAATTTATGAAATAAATTTTATTTTTGGGGTCTTATGTTTTATTCTAGGGGCCCAAAAATTGTTAGCGCCTCAGGCCCGAAAATACTTTAATGCGGCCTTGCAACAGTGTATATTTTTACATATATACTTTAAAGCCCAATAAATATATTTTACAATGAAGACTCAAGTTCCAATATTTTTTCCAATTATATTAGACTAATGCCGATATTCATAAACACTCGTAAAAATTTAAATGGTTTGTTAGAATTTGTATCCAGTAAAAACAGTTGACACGGAGAGAAAAATCGAAATGCAATTTGTCCAGCGTGATTCTATTTGTGTTATGAGTGTTTATGAATATGGGTATAAGCATATTTTTACTTTCACTCCACCACTGACCAAAACTACTTGAAACAACCTGATATGTACCCAGGGTCGCATTTAAGCAGAGGCGCATGAGGCGCTAGCTGGGGGCCTCATCTTCCGGGGGGCCTCAGAATAAAGTTCTTTTCGTACATTTTTATTTTGTTCATAAACTACAAAAAATAATCTTAAAACTTAATACACTTGCTATTATAAGCTTTAATTTTGAATCTATTCATAATTGTTATTGTTACTGTTACTGCCACTGCCATCTATTTAGTGATAAAGTGACTATGTATGTATCTCATTCCAAATTCTTGATATTGTATACCTCATTCGTATACATTTGACAACTTTTGTGCGATTGTACCTATGTTCACGGTTTACTCGCGTAGTTGCTGTTGATTTTTATTCAGGAGGAAACCAGTGTTACAGGTAATAATATATTACAATAAAAACAATGCTTTTACTCCACAGCCATTCCGTGCATTTATATAATATTTTATTTTTTGTTAATGTGCTACTAATGATAATAAAATTATTTACTATTATTAATACTCCATAATTTATTTTGATTTAATAACCATTAACAACTTATCCTTTAATTTAAAATAGACAGGTGTTTTTCACCAGATATATTTTAAAGTATATAAAAATAGGGACCTCAGCAGGTCACTGCGACTCGGGCCTCTGAAGATATAAATGCGGCCCTGTATGTACCGGTGTTTATAGGTGGTGGGGGTGGGTGTCAATTAATGGTCTGTTGTCTAGTCAGTACATTACCAGTCTGTTGTATAGACGAGTTGGTGTTTGTAGTTAATTTACTCATAGTGGTGGTTACACATTTTGTTTAAAATGTTTTCTGCAGGTGATATTTGTTTCATGTGCATAAACGAGTACAATTGCAATATTGTAGATTACAAAACAGTTGCTCAAGTGGAATACCTTCTCCCTGAAATTGTGAGTAAAATTCAGTTGTATTAATTTTTAAATTACGCTTAGAGTGGTATGGATTCATGCTAAAAATCGCATATCGAGATTTTGTTGAATAAACACGTTTTAAGTTTTCTATTTCTAGTACCCGATTTTTAAGATGATGTGTGTGTGAATGTTGGAAGGGCGATCCTTTAAAACCTATAAAACTTAAAACCTTTTAAACTACGTATTAGGAATCATCTATATGGAATAATTGTAATAGAATTTGTAAGGTACTTGGCATCCATGAATCGAAAGAGTAACCATCTAAAATTCTTAACCTGAGAAAATTCGACCGATTAAAATAAATACGTATAATCGATGTAAAATTTTCTGCTCTGTCGATATATGATATTCTTAAATCGATTTTAAATTGCGAAATACTTGAAAATCGCAAATTTCCTATTTTGTCAGAAATTATTTTCCCCGTCTTTTTCATTTATATCTCATCGTATCTCGGTACCTAATGAAGATATTGAAATATTTTTTTGTGCTGTGAAACTGAATGTATCAGCAATGTAATCGTATGTTAAAATTTTACATATTTTTTGAAACAATGGAATAAATGAATAAAATATTATATTGGGCAAAATACGTGTAGTAAAAAATGTAGCAAGCGGAGACGGGAGACCATTACGTTGTACTGAGATTTCAGAAAAGTGTCAGCGAATGAAATTTGCCCGAAGGTTCAAAATTATTTTTAATGAAAAAATTATATCTCTATCTTTTATAAAATAGATGTTATTAGAATGTAAAGTTCAACGCCGATGTGTCTGTAAATTTTGACAATTGTGAATTATTATTTTATAGTCCAGTCAATAGAGGTTTTTGCCCTACAAAAGGTGAAGAATAAACGATTTTAACATAATATGTTGTTTGGGTCAAGACGGAGATGAAAATTTCAAATTTGTGACCATGGGGAGGCTCGGCGTGGGAAGTCATCTTGGATCAAAGGAGCAAAAAATGAGTTTTTCGCTATTATCTCGAAAATAGTAGCCCGTATCAAAATTTTACGAGACTACAAGATTAAAGCTAGTAATTTTTTGAACAAAAAGGATTATTACATTTTTTACCAAGGATGAACTCTCAAAGAGCTATGTTCAAAAATAGGTAACCAGAACAACAATTTATGAAAGAAAATGAAACACTCAAATTATAAACAATATTAAGTTTTTAATACTTAGTTTAATAGATTTTGTTATTAATAACAGTTTACATTCGTTGTGGCATCAATACAAGTACATTATTGATGATTTTTAAATAATGTTTGTCATTGCTTTCACATAACCACTCTGACACGTTTAAAGATACAATTAAAGATAAACATTATTGCGCATTTAATACGTGTCGAAATTTCAAATGAAAAAAGATCTGATCCGATTTGCAGATGTTTAAAATTTTAGAGAAATTTCATATAAGTTTAAATTGTTACTAACTCGCGAACCGTTCATCGTAGCAAAAATAATTTAACATAACATGAAGAATTCCAAGCTGATTTAAAATTTTCAAACCGCGGTATCATATCTTTAACCGGGTCAGAGTGGTTGATGAATATGTAGGAAAACGATGACAAAAATTATTTAAAAATCATCGATAATTTACTTCTTTCAATGCCACAAGGAATGTAAACTGTTATAAATGACAAAACCCATTAGACTAAGCATGAAATGCTTAATATTGTTTATATTTTAATTGATTAAATTTTCTTTCATAAATTGTTGTCTGGTTAACTATTTTCGAACATAACTCTTTGAGAGTTTATCCTTTATACACGAATCCTTTTTGTACAAAAGATTATGAGCTTTAATTTTATATTTTTGTAAAATTTTGATACGGGCTACTGTTTTCAAAATAATAGCGAAAAACTCATTTTTTGCACCTTTGATCCAAGATAGCAGGTCACGCCGAGCCTCCCCAAGGTCACAAATTTAAATTTATCATCCCCGTAGACCCAAAAAAATATGTGTTAAACTCGTTTTTTCCCCACCTTTTGCAAGGCAATGGTTATCTCTGGCCTCCATACACTAGACTATTAAAAAAAACATTTATTAAAAATTTTATTCTGCTATGTAATTTGTATGTTGTAATTTTTTACATTATCAAGTATTTCCACTGTTACCACGGAATTTTCCCATTTCTCTACCCGACTCTTTGGTTAAAGGTTAAAGCAGAATGTATAAGAAGCTCAGTGAAATTCTAGGAAATATTTATTACTTTGTCCTTGTCCCTTCAATATTATGGTCACTATTGTCATTATGTAGGTACCGTTATAATACTGACCTCAATGTTCATCGAACATCTAAAGGTTCATTTGAATATATAAAAAATAAGGCAAAATTTAAAAAAATATGTACAAATATACACATTTCAATAAAATATGCAAAAAATACAAGAAACAGGTAAAATATTCAAAAAATGCAAAAATTTGCATAAAAGTCACTTAATTTACCTTGCGATGTTGAGTATGTTCTTATTTTTTATAATATTTATTCTGCTCCAAAATTTGTAGCAGTGCAATAATTAATAAATATTATTTGTTAAAGTTTGATGCTTGATATTTAAAATCAAGTTACTTAAATTTTTTAAGGATTATGAATTAATTTTATGTGAAATATAATTAGTTAAATTCTTATAATTTAAAAATCAAAGCTAACGTCATAAAGCTTTATGCTTATAATTTATTCCAGTTACTTAAATATGTAAGTATTTAATTAATTAGTTTTTTCTATAAAATACTTTTAGCTTAACAGTAATAAGAATTTTTTTAAATTAAGTGGTTCTATAAGTATGTAAAGATTGACGTTTTTATCATATATTTATAGTAATGAAAGTATAAAACAATAAAATGTATTATCATTATCATTCTTTTGCAATAACTATAAATTTATTGTGTAATAAATGCCATAAACCATAACAAAAAATAAAAAAATGTACACTTTATACTTAAAGTACTACTCAATAAATAACGATTAAGATAAAAAAGCATTTTTTTAATAATTACTTTGCGAGATATTTGAATTTATTTCCAGGGATACAGATGACGTCACACTATTGGCATCTTTCTCGCGCAGCCAACTACAGAAACTGCTGCGAGAAAGATAGCTATAAATTTCTTTAAAAATCAAATGCAGCTATACAAAAAAAAAAAACAATTATGACTTTTTGATACCACGTATTGCTTCAAAAAAAAAAGAACTTTCATTTAAAAATATTTTTAAAAAATTGTTTATGGGCCTATTAATTGTGTGCTCGAAATAAAGTGTGCGATTAGTTGGTTCAGATTGTGAAATTAAGTGTCCGTGCACAATAAGGATGATGAAAGGAATACTTTCCCATTTATAAATGTTCGATGCCAACTAAACTGTTGGAAACCCCAAACCCCAGTTCTTAAAAATTCAGAAAACTGTACTAAAGCAATGAAAAAGTACCTAACCTCCATAAAATTTCGGTTTTATCGGCCTCGTCAACAATTCTTACGAAAAGCTTGAAAAGGCTTGTTTTCAAGCAAGGTACTTGACATTCGAAGGCTTGGCTTGGCTTGAAAATTCAAGCTTTTTTAATGTTAGGCTTGGTTTGGCTTGGGCTTGATAAACCAGAAGCTTAGCTTAGCTTGAAATTTCAAGCTTTTTTGAACGGTTTGAAAAAGCTTGAAAGATCAAGCCAAGCCAAGCTTTCAAGCTTCAAGCCAAGGCCGTGAAACTACTTACACCGAAAGGTAAAAGCGAGGGTAAAAGACTAAGGGTAACGTAAGTATTTTTTGTAATAACAAACATTTTCAAAAAATAATACTTAAAACATTTTTTAAAAGAAATTGCTACTTTGGCTTGTCCTTTTCAGCTCTTTCCATTGATGTCAGGTTGAACAGTGGTTGAGCATAAAGTATATAGAGAAATCATGCAATAATATTCTTTGTAATACGTTTGACCACTTTTGTTCGCAAAGTGCAGCACAATAGAATAATAGTTCATAACTTATAACATCACCGTACCAGTCCTAATACGCCAGGAATTACATGAATGTTATTTATGGCTGCAATTTCCTAATCCCTTTACTACTTTCGAAGAAAGTAACGGGAAATATTTTTGCCGATTCCATAGTCCACCGTTTAGAATGGGAAAGAGTGAGAAATGTTCTTCATTCTCAATAGCATTTCAGTAACATTTATAAAATAATAACTTCTAAAGTATTCACGTGAGTTTGTCCCAACCCGGAATTCTGTAAGTTGTTTCACATAAACAAAGTTAGAAAAACATTTAATTACCTATCGCTGCAAATGAAAATGTATTTTGTGGTAACACATATAAGTTTATGTAAATACTCATATTAAGTAAATTAAGTAAGTATTTTTTTTTTCATCAGAAAAGTATTTACAATTATTTGTTATTCTAGAATTTCTTAATCATAGAGACGAGAAAGTGTCTGTGAATATGTACAGGGTGGGGCAGAAAAACCTATCCGATTTCAAATCCCTTTTTCTCAAAAGAGGGAGCAGGTAGAGTAGTGGGGTAAAAACCGTTAGAAAGCCGGTTTTATGCCATGTGTCAGTAGTCAACATGCCTTGGTCTGGTGAACATCGTGCTTTTGTTATTGAGCGGTTTATCGAATGCGGCGGTTCGATAATTGCTACACAACGTGCTTTTCGATATTGGAGTGACGAAAATCCTCGAGAAATCCATCAGGAACCCCTCCATAGCCCAAAAGTGACTGTGTGGTGTGCTCTTTCCCGCCTAGGCGTCTGGGGGCCTTACTTTTTTGAAGAAAATGGGCAAACCGTAACGGTCAACAGCGAGCGCTATTGTTTCATGCTGGAAAATTTTCTTAGACCCAAAATGGAAGAAAATGGCGTGGAAAATGTGTGGTTTCAACAGGATGGGGCAACCGCCCACACATCGCGACGATCAATGGACATTCTCAGGGAACTGTTTCCCGGTCGCCTCATTTCCCTGAGAGGTGATCTTGGCTGGCCGCCGCGCTCACCGGATCTCACTCCATGTGACTTCTTCCTTTGGGGTTACCTCAAATCGAAGGTTTACCAGCATCGACCAAGGACCCTTCTTGCTTTACGAAGGGAAATTGCTCGGGCAATTGAAGAAATTCCTGTGGAAATGACGGTGAAAGTCATGGAAAGCTACCGCGAGCGCCTAAATCAGTGTATCCGCTCCCAAGGACGACATTTGAGTGATGTGCTTTTCAAAACTTAAATTTATAAATGGCATAAAATTTGCGATATGTTAATAAAAAATTTTTTTGACAAGTTGAGTGGTTTTAATTTTATAACGTTTTGAAATCGGATAGGTTTTTCTGCCCCACCCTGTATATTTACAAAGATTTCAATACTATTTTTTGCAAAGCCCACAATCCAATACTAATAAACCGACCTTTTATGAGGTAGGCTAATAGATAATAAAAGTGTAATCTGACTAACAGAACATTCTCTTTTATATATTTCCGTGATTGTTTATAAAAATATGAGTTAAACAAATAAATATACATATAATCACGGCTTTTTACCTAGTTATCTGTCGCTAAGAAAGGTACTGGAATCATGCTAAAAATCACATATCTAGATTTTAGAGCATAAGTACGCTTTAAAGTCTCTAGAATCTGATTATAACATTTTTACGATGATGTCCGTGCGTGTGGGTGCGCGCGTGTATATATATATATATATGTGTGTGTGTGTGTGTGTGTGTGTGTGTGTGTGTGTGTGTGTGTGTGTTGATGTGGTTGTTGGAGCCATGGTTTCTCAAATACCATAAGACTTAAGAGATGTTTAACTGTGGTTTCCTCAATCTGATATTACTGGGAAGAGCTGATTATATTTTGGTAATAACTGGACAACCGGAAGTACTAGTTTCTTAAAAAAAATTAAATATTATTTTTTTGTTACAAATATTAAAGTATATAAAAATCTCTATCCGATTCATTTCAAATTTTTATTATATCTTCTAGAGTTAGAGATAGAGAAATGTAAATGTATAAAGTAATATGGTGTAAATGTATCTCGCAGCCCATGGAAAACAAGTGGAAAAATTAAAATGTAATATAATGTAATTAACAGATAAATGTCACTGGCAAAAAACCAAATACATTACTGAAGGCTTTTTCTGGGCAGCACATTTAATATTTCTTATTTTATTATTAATGAAATATTTATAATTATAGATACATACATGTGTTTTTGTATCAGAAATGTTAAATATGTACAATACTTGTATAGCCTAACATGGAAATGGCGAGAGGTCTTGTGCTGGGCACAATAAATTTTTCTAAGTGTACCAATCTTTTATTCGCAAATTTCGGCAATAACATGTCCGTATCGTTGAAGATATTTTTGTGCTATTTAAAAATTGGAAATAATAATTGTGGTAATTATATTTATGTACTTGCATGATTTCGTTATGATAAACCAGTACAATTTCATAGTCTTAAATAGAAAGAACGGGTATTTATCTCACGAACAAACAAAATTTCGTGGACAAAACCCGTCTGTAGGGTAGGATTTTATTATTTCCAGATGTATTTGAACTATAAAAGGGATAGTACAATAACAGGTCAATTTCATCCCATTGTAAATTCCAAAATTATGTATTTATTTGAACACTGTTCTTGTGTGTTTGGGTTTGGAGTTTCTTCGGGAGGTTATTTCGAGTAAAAATGACATTTTGGACATCCTATTAATTTTAGTTATTAAAAAAGTAAAGTCAAATTAATGCACAAACTTACTTGAATGCAGTCAATAAAAATTTAAAAAGTAACATAAAAAATCCAAGATAATTTTTTAATAATTAACTCAAAATTTTACTCACCCCACCCGAATTAATTAAAAGCAATTGAATTTGTTATTTTAGTCATTATCTAATCACGCCTGATTAAGAGTAAATAATTTTATTCAATTTTGACGTTTTAAACTGTCATTATTAACTCCATAGGAACAACTATAAGTAACATTTTAAAAACAAGTAAATTAATTTTTTTTAAGTGCAATCTTCTATGTAACCATAGTGAGATGGGTACCGATTACTGTCGGATGAGATACAGAATTCTGCACAATATTTTTCATTTTCATTTGCATGTTAAACTTATCCGTGTTTTTGACACTTGTGAACTGAGTTGCACCTCACTACACTAACATGCACTGCACTTTTGAAAAACTCATCGAGCAGACCTATTGATTACAATAATAATAGTATTTATTGGTAACAAACAATTATATAGATTATAAAATGTAATAATCAGTACCAATGATTCCAATAATATTGGTTCACATTATAATTATAAAATTATGTGCAATTGCAACTCTGAACGATGTTAAATATAACGTACAAAATATAAATATGTTAGATGTTGCGCTTACTCTGTTGATTGTTCTTAAATTTTAAATCAATGTGAATATATCTTAAATGGATAGTGGGGTTCTTGGAACTTATATTGTCATTTTATCTAAATAAATATATTTAATATATTTTACCACAATTACCTTTTTGTGTGTTAAAATATTTTGTTAATTTGATGCCTTAGCCAGCCCCCATATCCAATCACTAAAGGTTTTGTAATTTCAGTGTTACCAAATTATAATTATCTATTATCTGTAAGTTTATAAAATTATTTTTTCCTAATGTTTTATTAATTAAATAATTAATATTATAGGAACAGTCCATCTACTCTTATGTGACAGTCTTTGCTGGTGTCGCAGAGATAGAAAATATTCGTTTGGGAAAGAGAAAGGTAGTACGCGCGAGAAATACATTCCGATACATACATAAGTTTCGTTAAAAATATATTTTGTTTTTTTACACATTATATGTTTATACAAACTTCTATCACGCTATTTACTACATACTGGTGTACCATGCAACTGAAATTTAAGGAATATTATTTATATCTGTGATGAAACGAAAAATACATTATAAGCAGCAATAAGAAATATTATGCAATACACAATACCTTAATATTAAATAAATAAAACATTTTTTGGTATGGTTCTATATATTCTTATTTATAAAACGACAACGAAGTCCAGACTTCATCAAGTAAAATAACATGTTATCTTGACTACGTATTTATTTATTATATTGTTATTATTTTATCTGATAAAGATATCACGTCGTTGACAAAACGTCTTTTTATAAATAAAAATATACAAAACTATACCCAAATATTGCATTATTTATACAACTAATATTAGAATACTATAATTTGCTTCTTCTTCTTCTTACAAATTCGAAAAATAGAGCTTTCCGAAACACCAGTAGCTGCAGGAACCCTTTTGGCTATAGTCAACGTCGGTATAAGCGGTTCACCTGCCTCGCTTTCACGTTTCATAAATGAAAAATATTCACAGTATTTTCACTACTTTGACTACGTAACGCGCGCCCAATTAATTTCCTTTAAAATCCTTTCACGATTAATGCCTCGGTTTGTACTTTCCTCGATCTTAAGGGCGCGGTTACCCTAACTTATGATAACAACCGTCGTACGCTCTATGAAGGCGCTAGTAGTCATCTGCTAGATTTTCCATGGAAATAAATTATTTGCTTTTGGGCGGAGCCAAAATTGAACTTGCAAATTGACAATGACGACATGACATAATTAACATTCCTGGTAACGTAAAATTTTACCTCGGACTCGGATTTTACTGTATTGAGATAGAGTTTTGCAGCTTTTGGTTTACCAATATCTGCATTTATAATCCTAAGCCTAGTAATACGTAATACGAGTATAGTACAATATGAACTTGATGGGAAAATATTAGTAACATTTGTTGGAGTAACGATGATCGACTGCAGATTGATATGGGAAGAAAATAAAGTAATCGGAATTGCAGTCAGTACGCTTTTATTTGATTTGTAACCTATAGTCCGGGAGCCAGGGTCATTTTTCGGTGACTAATTTTATTATTCACAAAAATATATTATTTAGATTATTTTGATGACAAGTAATAAGAAAAATGTGTGCTGCCAGCTGGTGCGAGGTACAACGGCCAGAAACGGTCTCGCGAGTATGTAATTTTTTTTTTTTTTTTGAAAAAAAAAAACTTATTTTATTATTAATGAAATGTTGGGGAATGCTTATTCTAATTGTTAACATTAAAAAAACACCGCTGCCGGTCCGCCGGCGGGACAAACGATTACTGTCGGCCACTCGGACATGTAAAAAAATAATTGGTTCTCCCTCTTATTTTATTATTAATAAAATTTGTTGTAATTAGAAGCTTATACGTTGTTATTCACGAAAAAATTGTGCTTCCGGTTATTCAGCGCGACAAAGTCCTTGGTAGCATGCATGGGAAGTTGCGCCATGCGCTTGAGTTTGCCTGTTATGCGCAACCCGAACACACTTTTAAATATCACCGTAACATCGGTTAACTTGTTTTATTATTAATAAAATTTATTAGATGTGAAAGTTTATACGTTATTCTTTAATAAAAAATTATGCTGCAGTTTCTTTAGCGGGATGAAACCATTGGCAGCATATGATCTGTAGGGCTGCGCGCTCGAGATTGCCTAGCTCGTCTGAACGAGCGATCCCCTTTTCACTTCACTTTAAAGTATTAATTATTATTTAATATAATTATCATGGTATAATAATATTATATGATAAATATAAAATTACAATATTTGAAATCTTATCATTTTTATGTAATAGGTATCATAATTTATTTCCAAATTAAAAAAATATTCTAAATCGCTTTCCTCATCACCGTTGTCCGAAGATTGTAGGCTCTGATCATTTACAACGCTGTCGCTTTCAATGTCACTCGTCTCTAGAACAATGTATACAGAAAACGAGTTCTAGTTAATAAAAAAGGAAACAATTATATCCGCTGTCTGTTGGTTTTGGTATGGTAGGAATTTGCAGATGAGCGTTGGTCCATACATTTGCAATATGTGCAGATCGAACTAGTACACGAGAACCTCGACTGCAAATGGTTTGACGGCGACCAGTTTCCATCGTTCTAGAAACGAGTGAAATTGAAAGCGATAGCGTTGGAAGTGGTCAGAGCCTACATTCTCCGGACAGCGATGATGAGGAAAGCGATATTGAATAATTTTTAAGTTTAATTTTTAGAATAAATTATGATACCTATTGAGTAAAAAACAGAAGATTTCATGAATTATAATTATATATTTATCATATAATAATATTATAATTAAATAATTATATTAAATAATAATTAAAACTTTAAAATTGAGTAAAAAGGGGATCGCTCGTGCAGACGATCTAGACAATCTCGAGCGCGCAGTCCTACAGATCATGAATGCTGCCAACGCTTTTATTCGCTAGACGAACTGCAGCATGATTTTATATTGAAGAATAACGTATATACTTTCACATCTAATAAATTTTATTAACAACAAAATAAGTTAACTGATGTTACGGTGATATTTAACCCTCCAGCGGACGGGTGGGGTCTCTGAGTCCACGCAATATGCAAATATTGCTGAATTTTTTTAAAGAAAAATTGAGACCATGAGCTTCTATGTACCTTTCACAAATATCAAAACCCGAATTTTGATAAAAAAAAATCAACAATATCTATTACAGTTTTTGTGAAAAAAAAATAAAATGTCCTGATAGACCTCACCCGTTATATATATATATATATATATATATATATATATATTTCTATTTTCCTTTTTTTTTAATAAATTAGCTTGTTTTCTTCATATAAATAATATATTTTTTATTATTAAATTTTTAGAATTTTGTGAATAACGATTTGAAATAAAAGTGTTAAAAATGACATGTTTTGTTTATTAATCTAACAAAATCCCTAATCTTTTTTTTTCTTTAAATTTATTGAATCATGTTGAAGCAAACAAACCATTTAGTGTACATTAAACCGAAAAACTGTTAAAAAAAGTACATAGAATTTTTTTTATACGTATTCCAATTATGGGTCTGACAGGCCTCACCCGTTCGCTCGTGTGATATTGAAACCACCCGTGCACTGGAGGGTTAAAAGTGTGTTTGGGTTGCGCATAATAGGTAACCTCAAGCGCATGGCGCAACTTCCTATGCATGCTGCCAAGTACTTTGTCACGCTGAATAACCGGCAGCACAATTTTTTCTTGAATAACAACGTATAAGCTTTAAATTACAACAAATTTTATTAATAATAAAATAAGAGAGAGAACCAATTATTTTTTTACATGTTTGAGTTGCCGGCAGTAACTGCTTGTCCCACTGGCGGACCGGCAGCGGTATTTCTTTTTTTTTTTTAAATGTTAACAATTAGCATTCCCCAAAATTTAATTAATAATAAAATAAGTATTTTTTCAAAAAAAAAAAAAAAAAATACATACTCGGGGCGCCGTTCCTCCTCGTTGTACCGTTGGTGCGCCGGCAGTACTCGACCAGTTGGCTCTCTTATAACGTCATTCCATGCCATCTCTAACCTCCAGACGGGAAAACATCCCCGCCAAATTCCTCTGGTCGCTACTCCATAAAGTTGATGCGCCCTTTCTACTATCCGGATTCCATTCCATGTAACAAGGATAGCCTGTAGACATGCCAGTTCTTTTTACCTCCCTACTTCTCGCACTGCAATACTGCAACGCTCCCCAGTCTACATCATGTGTCGAAATACGAACAAAATTTACACAGATATTTTTGTTTAACACACAATATAATATATTTATTATTTATCGTTTATCTCTTATTATGTACATTGTCTTTACTTTGTAAATGGCTTGCTGTTGGGTAATAAAGTATTATTATTATTATTATTATTATAAGTAGTGTTCCAAACAGCGACTTATATTGTTAAATTCCATTGTTCCTACAACGAGTACCAAAAAAGTGAAACATACACTCACCAAATAAGGTACCGTTCCTTCCAAAAACCTTTTGGGGCATACCCAATATGCCCAAATTTCACTCTTGCCAAATAACAACACTTGCAAATCACTCATCACAATTTTTACTAACAGCACCATCTCATAAATAATAGAAAAAACATTAGAACGTGTAAAAATAAAAACCTACAAAACATCTACCGACACGAACAAACTAAAACCAAAAGATGGAGTTAGACGAACATAACAAGAAACTGCCGACAAACACTGTAAACACACGAAATCAAACCGCAACTAACACAATGACAAATCTAAACAACTTAAATAAAAATTCATTCGCGAACATCGCTAAAAAACAGCCACAAACTAACATATTCCCTAAGAAAGACCAAGCAATTCTTATGCAAAGTGTAGAGGACATAAAAATACGCGATTACATACTAAGTATTGGAAATATAATTGGTGCAAAAAATGTACTCTTTGCGTCTCGAATTTCAAATAACAGAATATGTATCTATTTAAAATCCAAGTATATAGTTGACCAGCTAATTAATGAGCATGAAACCGTAACAATCAACAACAATAATATCAATATTAGAAGACTAATCACGCCAGCAAAAAGAATTATTCTTTGTAACGTTTGCCCGTCGATACCACATGAGAAAATAGAACAGACTTTAAAAGAAAAAAATATAAAAATCGTTTCTCCGATTAATTTTTTGAGAGTAGGCATGACTGAAGAAGAGTATTCTCACGTACTTAGCTTTAGAAGATCCCTCTACGTTACACCAGACGACAAAAACCCCATCCTGGATTCAATCACTATCGACTATGAAGAAATACAATATCGCATATTTATAACAGACGAAATAACTACCTGTTTTATATGTAAAAAACAAGGACATAACACTAACCAATGCACCTTACATCACCAACAACAACAACAACCACAAGAAGAGGAAAATGTACAAAACACGCTTACTCCAATGACAACCGAAGACATAAATACTCAAATAGACACCGAAAATTTTCCTACCCTAACACCAATCCCAACATGCAGCAAAAATCTACAATCACAAACATATATTACCCCAAAAAGGACACGCTCGGAAATAAATGACAGCACAAACAGCGAATCTAACATTGAAAGTACACTCCCGGAAAACATTATAGATATAAACAACGAACTAGAACCTGCAGTACTAGACCGCAAACAAAGTAACATATCAAACGCTAACAAAAAACCAAAAATAAATTTAAACCCACTCAAACCGCTGGAAATAGAAATGAATAACAACCCAAAAAATATATATATTAAATTACAATCAACTCACAGACTTCCTAGAAAACGTACACGGATCAAACGAAAAACTAAATATCGCGGAAGAATATACAGACGACCCTAAAGAACTTTTAAACACATTAAATCTGCTATACCCATTTCTAACAGACCCCAATATGAAACGGAAATTTACAAGACTACAAGGAAAACTAAAAGACCAATTAGCAAAAAGACTGCGACGCTTAAACGAACCTAATATCTAATGTCAATAATACAGTGGAACGCTAACGGATTTTATGCTCATATAGAAGACATCCAAATATTAATCAATAAACACCAACCAGAATTCCTATGTCTACAAGAAACTAGATTCAAACAAAACCAAAATTCAACATTAAAGAACTACAACTTCTTCAGAAAGGACCGACAAAATGATTTTGCTAGTGGAGGCGTTGCTGTACTTGTAAAAAAATCTGTACATGCCGAAGAAATCAACTTAAATACTAATTTAGAAGCAGTTGCAATCAAAACTCAATACCCGCAAAAGCTATCAATATGTTGTATATATATTCCGCCTGACGAAAATCCAGAAATAAATAGCTTAAAACAATTAATCCAGCAACTTCCCAAACCCAGAATTATCCTCGGAGACTTTAACGCTTACAGTTATGACTGGGGCTCTTCCTACGAAAACAACAGAGGGAAAACAATCAGTGGTACAATGGACGAATTCGTACTATTGAATGACGGAAGCACAACACATTTCTGCACAAGAACGGGAAACGAATCAATTATTGACCTCACTTTTATAGAACCCGATATTGCAACGAACTTCACATGGGAAAACAACAAACATTGGTATGATGCCGGCCACTATCCAATTTTAATAAAACATATAGACAAAATCAATCAAACATCAAATATTTATGCATCAAATAAATGGAACTTAAACAAAGCAGACTGGACATCCTTTTCTATAAAAATGGAAGAAATGGATACAACCTGGACGTACAGCGAATGCGAATCACCATTGAAAACACTTTACGAACACATTATAACTGCTGCAGAAGAAACTATTGGCTACGTAAACAGTAATAATTATAATAATAGAAACCTAGTACCTTGGTGGAACGACGAATGCCAAAAAGCTATAAGAGATAGCAAAAACGCCCTCTACATGTATATATCTAATAAAAATACCGAAAACTTAATAAATTTTAAAAGAATTAGGGCAGTAGCGCGACGAACAATAAAATCGAGCAAACGGAATTCTTGGAAAAATTATGTCTCAGAAATAAACACGTCAACACCCATAAGCGAAATGTGGAACAAAATAAGAAAAATTAATGGGAAAAAGACTACCCTACCAATCACAACAATAATAAATAACGACATACCAATTACTAATCCTACAGACATAGCAAACACACTAGCGGAAAAATTCGAGAAATATTCAAGTGATGAATACTACTCCGACGAATTAAAGAACTATAAATATGAAGAGGAACGAAACACTGTCGACTCTGATCCTGATCCCCAATCGCCTCTAAACCAACAAATAACTGAAGCAGAAATAAAAGCAATTATAAATGAACTGAAGAACAAATGCAGCCCAGGACCCGACAATATCCCTTATGAACTCATCAAACACCTTCCTGGCAAAATCCTCAACTTCATCCTACAGACCTTCAACCACATATGGACCTCTAAAACCTTTCCTAAACAGTAGAAAATCTCAACAATAGTCCCAATCCCCAAACCTGGGAAAAACCAAACAAAACCGGAAAACTACAGACCCATCGTATTATCAAATAGCCTATGCAAAATTTTTGAAAAAATAGTTAATAAAAGACTAATCTGGCATTTAGAAAAAAATAAATTCCTTGCGAATACACAGTGCGGCTTTCGACAAGGTAGAAGTACAATGGACCACATAATACACCTGACCTCCGAGGCACAAAAAGCTTTCATGAACAAACAACACCTTATAGCTGTTCTCTTTGACCTTCACAAAGCATATGATACAGTTTGGAAACACCTCATCTTGAAATCACTGCTCGATAAAAACATTAAAGGAAATATGTTTCACTTTATAAAAAACTTTTTAAGTGAAAGATTATTCAATGTAAAAGTAAACGGGCATATATCCGAAACAAAACAACAACAAAACGGCCTACCACAAGGAGCAGTACTTTCTGTTACCCTATTTTTACTGGCCATAAACTCCATTAATAAACACATCCAAAAACCTGTCAAAATCCTACTATTTGCTGATGACATAATCATACTTTGTAAAGGAAAAAATATGAAAAGTACACTGAACAACCTACAAAAAGAAATTAGGAATATAGAAAAATGGTCTTGCAAAACAGGTTTCACCTTTTCACCGGAAAAAACAAAAGCAATTCATTTCACAAAACTAAGAAAAATGACTGATCCTTGTCAACTGGAAATGTACAACAAAAAAATTGAATTCGTCAAAAAAGTGAAATTCCTTGGAATGACAATCGATAATAAATTAACATGGAAACAACACCTTACAGAAGTGAAAAGCGAATGTAATAAAAGGATCAATCTAATAAAAACCTTGGCAAATCAAAATTGGGGCGCAGATAGGGAATCTCTAATGAAAATATACACGACTATGATAAGATCAAAACTAGATTATGGATGCATAGTGTACGGAACTGCAAAAAAATCGCATCTAAAGTATATCGACACTATTCAGTCTACTGCACTTCGAATTATAACAGGCGCTTTTCGTACCAGTCCAGTAGAGAGTATTCTGAACATAGCTGGAGAACCTCCATTAGAAATTCGCCGAGCAAAACTTACCGCTATCTATTACACCAGAACAATAATCAATAAATCCCACCCAACATACAAACATATCAACATAAATATACCACCAGACACCTCACACACTCCATTGCAATCCCACATTCAAAACATCTTATCATACCTAAACCTTGAACTACCCGACGACAACTCCTCATACAACTACCCAGAAATCCCACCTTGGATACCTGCCCCTCATATCTTTAACCTAGAACTCACACAATACCCGAAAGGGACCACAAACACAGAAAAATTCATGCAATTATTCAACAACATCATCGAAAACAATAGTCACCGGAAAATAATCTACACCGACGGTTCTCAGTCAAATAACAAAACGGGAGCAGCATTTGTTACAGAAGAAGAAAATTTTAAACACCGTCTGCCCAATCTCTCAAGCATCTTCTCCGCTGAACTCTTTGCCATCAATCAAGCACTAAAATTCATTTCCGACCACCACCCACAAACTCCATATATCATATGCACAGATTCACTAAGCTCCTTGAACAGCATACAACATCCTTTCCCTACACACCCAATAGCTCAATACATCCGACAACAACTACAAACTTTATCATCACACAACCCGGTCATGTTTATATGGACTCCCTCCCACGTCAATAATCCAGGAAATGAAAAAGCAGACACCGTAGCAAAAGAAGCCATACTAGTTGAAAACTTCACCAACGTACCTATTACAAAAAACGAATTAAAGAACCACATTAAAACTCAAACAGAATAACACTGGTTCAGTATATGGCAACAAACGACAAACAACAAATTGAGAAGTATCAAAGCAGACACCAAGACATGGACAACAAACGGAACGAAAAAGGACCAAATAATTATAACAAGAATGCGCATAGGCCACACCAAACTTACCCACAGCCACCTACTATCAAGAACAGCCCCCCTAAAGCCTGTATCCCACGATACGACGTATCGGCAATTTATTGCAGTTAGCGGCAACAGTTGCTCGTATGTGCGACAAAACGCTGTGTGCTAGGCAACTTTTTGGCTGCAATTAGTTTAGATGTACGTAGCTAAACTTTTTCGTAACGGCAATTTTCTAGGAGCAACTCGTTTGAGCGCATGCGCTAGCTCACAGATGCAGCAACCAAAAATAACTTATGTTTGAAGCATCGTATGATCACGCAGGCGTCATTCTTGCCAAAATCATACTTTTATTGTCAACAATACGTGTGCTCGCTTATTAAGTACATACAAATGAAGACTCATATTTTAAATAATAAACATGTGGAAGAGGAACTGATCAACCTCATGAAAAGTTAGCCAGTTTTTTGGGATGTTAAAGATCAAATATCAAAATTTCCCTATATCTGGTAGAAACTTTAAGCAACATATTTCCCTAGATTTTAAGGGAACATACATTCCGTGGGATAGAATAATCGTCATGTTGCCGATATCGGCAACTCAAAGTTGCTCGTATTTTTCATCGTGGGATACGGCCTTAACATGTGACAACTGCAACACCACACTGTCCATCAAACACATAGTAGAAGAATGCCCACAGTACACCCAAAAAAGAAGACAGTTTAACATTCCCACCGACTTGAGACGAGCACTAGCCAATAACCAACAACAGGAAGAAAACATAATACTATTTCTTAAAGACATAGAACTGTACAATAAAATTTAACATAAATATATCTACATTGAACAAAATGTAAAAATAATACATAATTGAAATTGTAAATTAGAATGTACCAGGGTTCAAATAACCATAGAAGTTGAAGAACCCTCAAATAAACAAATAAAAAAAAAATTATTATTATTATTATTATTATTATTATACTAGGATACTCCAATTAAAATATTATTATTATTATTATTATTTCCACCCCCACCACAGTCTATGAACCATTGCGCTCTTTACCCAACTGTCAGCTAAGCGTAGATGGCTTGTAGATATAATAATATTATCCTTAAATTACCGCTAAACCTGTCAATTAATTAGAAGAACATTGAACATTTTAGAAGAGTAGGACAAAATTCCTTACAGACTGAAAATATGTATTGATATGATATGAATTATTTATGTGTAGAAGAAATGTTAAATCCGATTCTCATGTAACAAAATGGAAGTGGCGAGAGGTATTGTGATGGCCACAACAGATTTTTTAAACTTCCAAAGTTACAGTAGAGCGAGCTACAAAGTGATTAATTTTAATCATAGTAATGGAAATGGAAAGCTTTAATGGGCTTTAATCTAAAAAAAAATATCTTACACTGTTTCAAAAGTATGAGCATGTTTAGATTGGACAATTATGTTTGATCTTTATTAGAGATTTTAGTATACAATTTCCTCTTTCTTAGAATGTATAACTATAACTTGTCTTTCGTTCTAAATAAGAATTACACAGCACTTTATTTTATTTAAAAGAATGAAAAAAAACTGAAATGATAATGAAAAATTTTTTAAATGTTTAATTTAGTAATACATATTTGAAATTTGAGAAAAAAATCAAATAATTGGCAGTTCAAACTCTCATATAATATACAACATAAGAGTATAGAATTTCATAACTTAGAAATAACATTTGCATAATGAACTTAAACTTGTACACCGTAACATATTTATAAACACAAAGCAACTGTTCATAAGATGCGAAATTCATTCATCAAACTAAAGCTACGTAGTTTTAATACTGAAGATAAATATTAAATGTACAATTTATTTTATGGGATTCTAAAATATTAAACAAATGTCTTCTAGTATTTCATGTAAAAAATATTTCTTCTTCTTCCTCTTCATCATCTTCTCTATATCCTTGATTCCCATAATCGAATGTGGAATTAAAGCATATTATAGTAATTAACGTATCAAGGGTGTTATAAGGACAATAACGCCTGAGGTTAACAGTGTACTCTCCGAGGGCCTCTGGCCCGAGGTGGGTACGTTGACCGAAGGGGTAACACCCGTGGTGCGTTCAACGTTTAACGTCCGACCGATATATTATTTTAATAACGATTTTTATCGATTTATGTCTTTGTGATTTGTGTTAGAGATAATAATCTACTTACTTAAACGCTGTAACTAGGAAACGCGATATTTTTATTTGTTTACAATACCGATTTCATAGCAACAATTTTATAACAACCCTAGGGTGTTATTTGGTATATAACATACCAGTAGGACGTTAAATAACATATAACAAAAAAAAATCTGAGTAATTAGTAAAATAATAAAAATATATAAATAAATAAATAAATATATCATCACGGCATATTACCCATTTCTGGGTGTGCCAATCTGCTTTATCGCAGATATCGGTAATGATGATGACATATTTGTACCGTGCGGGCGCTTACCAGGCGTCACCTCACGGGCACTCATTGCGTGCCTGAGTGTCTGGTCGCGAACCTGGGGGAACCGGGTTCGATCCCGACCGGCGCCAAATATTTCGAATTTTAAATGGCACAAAAGTGACCCCTGTGGTGCACTCTCCAAAAATATATCATCACGACATATTACCCATTTCTGGGCGTGCCAATCTGCTTTATCACATATATCGGTACTGATGATGACATTAGGCTTGTTTCTTCGGACTGTGATTATGATTTTCCAAATAATGATTTGTTCAATAATGATTCCTTCGAATCATGATTAAATTTAATTCCAGAGAAACAGCAAAATTAACTCGATCGACGCGAAACCTACACAACGTCGAACGAACTAGCGGCAAATGTCAAATGATAAACCAGCTGTTTTGATTGAAGTAATACCCAAATCGAAAATAGTTTAAAGATGGATTGTGCTGAAGCAGAAATAATATTTTTGGTATGGAATGTGAAGTAAAATATGAAAACAAGTTTCTTTAACTTTTTTTATTTTGTACCTGCGGGATCTAATATTAGAAAAATCGAAACCAATAATGAATGTTAAATCTGACTCAAATTCTAGTAGTTCGGATGATTCTGATGGACCTAAATTTGCACATTCCAATATATCATTGCTTGCCTTTTCCGCCATTTTTAAATCTTTTGTTATTTCAATCACAGTGATCATGCGAAAACACTGATTCAGAAGGGAAATGGGAATGGCGTGTTGTGATCACAAAATGAAGAGTGGGGATAACGAATAACGACCGAAGAAATAATTTTCTTTTTGATCATGTTCACTTTGTTCAATTTTATCACGAATCACAGTCCGAAGAAACACGCCTATATTTGTATCGTGCGGGCGCTTACCAGGCGTCACTTCACAGGCACTCATTGCTGGCGTGGAGAGTGCACCACGCAGGTCACTTTTGTGCCATTTAGCATTCGAAATATTTGGCGTCGGTCGGGATTCAACCCGGTTCCTCATATTCGCGACCAGACACTCAGGCACGTGTAATAAATATACATACAGGCTGTCTCTCAAATAAGGGGATATGGCTTAACTACAGATTCCTGAGGCTAAAATAAGACGATTTAACTAAACTTGCTTCTACCGGAAAGTGTACCATTTAGCCAGAATTCTGCTTCAAAGTTATTCGAAAAAAAAAAAAATTTTGCTTATAAATCCAATTCAGTTCTACTTTGTCCCATTTACTTCTTGATTTACATAAAATCATAGCTGTTTTTTGGCGACCCAGTGGTTTGATGCTGGTTCGTAGTGTTTTGAAACTTATTATTTTCTCGAATGAAAACGGTGCAAACAATGACTTCACACTACAACTGTTTTGAAATATTTTCGAACCAGCCGGCAGCAATGGTTTGAAATGTTTTCGTAGAGGGGGGTTTAAGTTCTGTTTTTATTTATTATTAAAACACAACGTTTCGGCACCATAAACTGGTGCCTTCTTCAGGGGAAAACAGTGACATAAATATGTAAAATAACAAAAACCTAACTCATATTAATAATTGGAATAATACTACCTTTTTTTTTAGTTTAAATTCTGTTTTTATTTATTATTAAAACAGAACTTAAACTAAAAAAAGGTAGTATTATTCCAATCTTGAATTAATTTTAACAAAATTAGCACTTCTTGATCTTCATCCATAGTTAGTTACCAATCATTTACCAATACTTTTCAAACAATATACCAACATCCCATTGACAACTCAAATTCAAATTTCAAATACGTTATGACGTCATTATTTTAAAACTGTACATTTTGGCGAGTCACAAAATGATGACGTCAGTCACGAAAACGGTTTGAAAATCTTATTGAATACGGTTCGTCGCCAAAAAACAGCTCATGTGTTTAAGTATGTATTATCAACTGTTTGTTTTAATTTTATTTCCTTTATTTTCCTTTTAACTTAACTTAGTACTAATTTTTTTTTCTAATATGTCGTTGCGTACTATGACATCAATAACCATTAATCATATAATTATATAATTATAATTTTGATATTGGCGTCATAATATTCTAAAATTTCATAATTGGAAAGAAAATATATTTTGTGTAAATTATTAGTGATATTCATATGTTTCTAGCAATAATGCAATAATACGTAAAACTTTATCTTAAAAGTAAGCCGAAGCCCAACCTTACCTTTTGATAAGCTTAAAATTTAAAGCCAAACCAAGCCTTCGATTATAAAATATAATTGTTATAATATAAATCAGGTGACCCAAGCAATCCTTCACATGGGCGTATGTCATGGGAAAACATTTTTTTTGTGCGTAAATAAAAAGTATGCGGCAGAAATTAAGTCGTACGATATTAAACATGATAATAGTTGTTGTACTTTATTTACTAATACTAGTAGCGGTTAATTCATAATTTTAATTTATTTTTATTTATTTTAAATAGAATATCCAAATTTCAGAACGCGCTGTGATTAGTTAGGTCATAGGTTTGATTACCAGATTTCTTCCCGTTTGATTTACAATGACTGTTACAAACGAGACTGGCTCTTTTTCAGTTTAAGCTATTAAAATTGAAATAATTGAATTAAAATAAAAAATGATTATTGCACTATTATAATATGGGCAAATACAAGTAAGAGTACCTCAAATAAGTTAAACAAGTTTGAATGTGAAAATTAGCCGAAGAAAAGGTGATATAGCTGATAAAACTTTTTTAAAAGTATTTGAATTTCATTTTCATTGAGATTAACACACGTTTAAGAAGAATACTTAAAAGAGTAAAAATATGTTTCAGTAATACTTAATAGGATTACTCATCTTCAGATATGCTTATAGCGCATGCGTTATTTGTTATCTTGGCGGGAAACAAATATCGCACAACCAAGTCAAATTTTAACATAGGTTTTTATGGGAAACTCAGATCTCTGTCTGCAAAAAACACAATGGCCCGTATTTTCGCCTCTTGAAGTAGCGCTATTTCCATTTTTTAATTTTATTTGATTTTATGAGTAGACAAGAATAGGTTTCATATTTCTATAAGTGATGCCTATAATATTCGCGTTGTGGTCGTGATTTATAAAAGTTGCCAGTTAGGTTAAGTTGCAGCTTCTATTTTTTTTTTATATAAAAAAAATATAAACTGCAACATAACTTAACTGGCAACTCATAATGGGTAGACAATGGTTGCTAGGTTGATCAGATTTCAGTAGTTGATAGTTTATCACCGTCCACAACGCGTCGTGGCTTTTTTTTGCTCACTTAGCGATTTCGGTGTTTGAGCGTAATATATATACATAATATAATACCGCCGGCGGACATTTAGCCACTCCGTTTATCTAATCACCTGACTGACGTTGAATAGAAAATAAATTGCCGTGGCACTAACGATGTACACTTCAAGAATTAAATATGTAAAAAGAAATATTTTCCGAATTTTGAAAAAATTATAGTAATATTACTTAAATGGTATGTGTTGTTTATTATTCATTGTCATAGATCCCTATAATAAAGTAGGATAAACAAATTTTAATAGAACTGTCAAATATGTTAATATTGATGCAGTACATTGGCAAAATTATATATAAAATAATTATCATTTATTATTATTATTATTATTATTATTATTATTATTATTAATAATAATAATAATAATATTAATAGACACTTGTGTTGGCACTCGTTGAAACATTTTAATACAAGCTGGATTCAGAGATTGCGTAGTAAACACAACATAGGAATACACAATACAGGAAAACATAGAAACTTAAAATCAATTCAGAGATTGTACAAAAAACATAGAACTGTTGATTTCACAAGTTTTATTTAGCTGTCACTTCTGTCAAAGAAAGTATTTTTCGTACGTTAATATAATAGTTTTAAGAGTAGTTTATATTAATATAATGAACAGAAATAAAATCATTATTGCAGCCACGGCCTCATTTTGTGTGGCTGCGTTATATATTTTAAAACATCGAGAAAAGGTAAAAATGTTATGTAAGTAATTAACAAATATTTTTTGAAAACTCGTTTTATCAACCGAGATCGGAAGAAAATTGGATTCTTCGTGTATTTGAAGAAAATGAAACTTCACGATGAACAACAATACAAGAATGAATGTTGATTTATTGAATAATTTATTTTTATTTAATAAACTTAAATTTTAATAATATTTTAAATAATTATAATAAACACAACTGCAATACAAAATAACTTAAAAGTTGTCTTAACCAAACTTCAATACGAATACTCACGAAACATAGCGCACATGGCCGAACATGGCAAAACATAGCTTCGAAATAAAATATGACCAATTCCCCATGTTTTGCTGTATTGTGCTATGCTATGTCTGTAACTCTGAATCAGTACACGCTTTTCCGTATGTTCATTTTCTATGTTTTTCTGTGCTATTCTATGCTATGTTTACTACGCAAACTCTGAATCCAGCTTAAGAATTTTATTAAAACAGTTTCAATAATAAGTACATTTCGACATTGCGTCATCTTCAGAATGTTTTACAAGAAAGTACAAGGCAAAATATACAACCCGGCAACAGTGACTAAGATAGATACATTAGAGGGGATTTGTATATATCGATTTGTTCGATATATATATATATATATATATATATATATATATATATATATATATATATATATATATATATATAATATTCCCGGTATTTTAAATTTCCCAAGTCTCTTTCTATCTATTCTTAATCCCTTGTTCTCGGTATGTAAGATTTTGAAATTTTCCAATGAACAAGTGTGGTTGTTGTTTACCATATGTTTTGCTACATTTGAATTGTTAACTTTTTTATACTTAATACAGCTCATATGTTCTTTAAACCTAACGTCGAAGTTTCTAACAGTTTACCAATATAAAATTGTTCACAATTGTTACAATTAATCTTGTACATGCCACTCTTTTTCATTTTATTATGCTTTAGTATTTTATTATTAACTAGTAATGATTTTAAATTATTTTTGTTTGAAAATGCTGCGCAAATATTGTTCTTTTAACTTTCTACCTATAACTGTACCAGTTTTGCCAATATAAGGAATTTTTCTATAGACTTTATATTCTGAATTAAAACTATTTTGACTATACAGGGTGTATCAAGATAATGGAACAGTGCCGTTTATTCGTGTATATGAAAAGATACAGAAAAAAGTGATTAGGATATTTTGTAATGGATAGAGGGGGACACATTTTAGCGTAAACTTTATTATCTTAAATTCAGTGGTACTCAAACTATAGGGCAATATTATATTTTTTTAAATGGCATTATATACATTTTATTAACTCATTAAATAGAGAATTTTGTTCTGAATTCAACGATATAATAATATCATACCCTTACATCGCGAAAAATTTGATAAAAATTAATTCAAAGTTAGTATTTTATTTCTACTGTATCTAAGTAATCTGAGCAAACATTCAAACAATAAAACAAAAAATTTATCTTGAAAGATGAATTTATTGTCAAAATCGTAGCTTACTTGCATGTAATAAAACTAAAATAAATTTTATTTTGTTTTATTGATTGAATGGTTGCTCAGATTACTTAGATACAGTAGAAATAAAATACTAACTTTGAATTAATTTTTATCAAATTTTTCGCAATGTAAGGGTATGATATTATTATATCGTTGAATTCCGAACAAAATTTTCTATTTAATAAGGTAATAAAATATATATAATGCCATTTAAAAAAATATAATATTGCCCTATAGTTTGACTACCACTGGATTTAAGATAATGAAGTTTATGCTAAAATGTGTCCCCCTCTATGCCTTACAAAATATCTTAATCGTTTTTTTCTGTATCTTTTCACATACACGAATAAAATGCACTGTTCCATTATCTTGATACACCCTGTATATTGATTTAATGAATTTCATTTTCAAATTGTTTAAAATTTTATTAACAAAGATATTGTTAAAGTCATTGGCATTAGCAATGTGGTAAATGGTATCTAGTTCTTTATTGTAGTTTTACTTTCATAAGGGCACAATAATTAATCTATGAATTAAACTATGGTAAGCAGCAGAATTTTTTGTTTGATGATAATGGTTTGAAACAAATGGAATTGTAGCATCTGAAAAGGTATCTTTCCTGTAAATATTGCATCTAAAATGTTATTAGATCTCATTATGGTTACGTCTAAAACGTTCAGTGACATGTTAGATTCTATTTCGATCGTAAATTGAATATTTATATTAATTTGATTGAGGCAAGTTAGGAATTTATCTAATTGCCTATCTGTTCCAGTCCAAAAACATATAATGCCATCCACATAACGGAACCAAAATATCACGTGTTTTATAAGATTATTGTTTTTATCTTCTAACAAACATAATATGGTAAACAACAACCACACTTGTTTATTGGAAAATTTCGAAATCTTACATACCGAGAACAAGGGATTAAGATTAGATAGAATAGAGGCTTGGGAAATTCAAAATACCGGGAATCTTCTAATAAACGAACAAATCAGTTTATACAAATCCCCTCTAATATATCTATCTTAATCACTGTTGCCGGGGTATATATTTTGCATTGTACTTCCTTGTAAAACATTCTGAAGATGACGCTAATGTATCTATCTTAATCACTGTTGCCGGGGTATATATTTTGCCTTGTACTTTCTTGTAAAACATTCTGAAGATGACGCAATGTCGAAATGTACATTAATGTTTTAATATATTTATTTTTGAAACTTACCGAGTGTTTTAATAAAAATTTTAATTGTATTATTATTATTATTTTCATTATTATTATTTTTATTATTATTATTTATTAAATCATTAATATTTGTAGTGAGATTTGGATTATGTCTTTTTCGTTTTAAAACTGGTTTTATGGTAGGTTTTTTTACTGTTTCTAGTTCCTCTTTTACATATTCAAATATAGTATTTGGTTCTACATTAATTTCCGCTTGAATATCATTATTGATAGGACTTTCTAATTCAGTAAATGAATATTGACTTGGCTGCTAAGATCAAAATTTCGAACTTCGGTATAATATTTTGGAGAATTAACAAGTTTAGATGTTTATAGTTGTGATGTGTTTGAATTAGAATTATCAGGAGAAACGAAACGTTCTGAGGCTGATGTTCTGCAAATGATATGATTCTTTCAATTATTGTATAATGTTACTAAAGCGAATGTTATACTAAGACCTTACTTTCTAAGCAGTATGACATCATCTAAAAAGCGAAATAAGTCCATAAGCTCCCATTTTTTCTTAGGTCTACCGCTTGATCTACTTCGGGTTAATTCAACAACAAATTAATGTATATTTTTTGAATATTTTAAAGTTGGTATATTTAAGTATGCATTTACGTAATTAAATTACCTACCCGTCATTTTGAATTTAGCTACAATTTCATTCCGCGTTTTTCCGGGTGTAATGGTATCTTTAATTTTTTATCTTTTTTATTCCATAAATGTGAATTTCCCACAATACATAAAATAAATTCTTCCATACTTCATGTTCATTTCCACGAAAGCAAGGGCGAGAGAAGAGATAAGAAACAAAAATATTGTAGATGTCAAAATATACTAATTATAATAGATATTTACACACCAAGTGAGCTAAGGTAATGTTTATTCATGAGAAGAAAGTTTAGCTCACGAGCCTGTAAGGGCAAGTGAGTTAATTTCTTCGAGTCAATAAACATTCTTAGCTCACGTGGTTTGTACAATATTTTAATCAATTTTCACTAAATAATAATAAAACCTTTATAATATTTAATTTTGACAAAATAGAAAATTGATCAGTTAGTAGGCTGAGCATGACAATCGTCTGTGATAGACATCATGCCATCTACCGTTAGTATTTTTTAAGGTGAAACGTTGGGTTTGTCATATCCATGGTTACGACTTGATATTTGATTGACAGCAATGTAATTGCCCGTTCCATTTAAAATGAAACATAGGGAACGAATCTGACAGAAGTATTAAATTTAAATATTGTAAGATATTTAGCGGAGTCAGAAAACCACTCGAGAGCACTAAACATATTTCGGGCACAAGGTGCACACAGTATTTTTTCTACATCTAAATTTAATTTTTAGAAAACAGGTATAATTATTTAAATAAAATTAACCTCTAATGACATCTTATCAATATGATAGATAACCGTTGAATTATCCCATAAGTTATGATTTGACATTTGATTGACAGCAATGTATCATTTAAATTTGACAGATGTATTATATTTAAATATTGTAAGAAATTTAGCCGAGTCAGAAAACCACTCGGGCACAAGCTGAATACTATATTTTTTCTACAACTAATTTTAATTTAGAATGCATGTATAATTATTTAAACAAAATTAACCTCTATTGACGTCTTATCAAATTTCAAATTCGTTCCCTATGTTTAATTTTAAATGGAACGGGCAAATACATTGCTGTCAATCAAATGTCAAGTCGTAACCATAGATATGATAAACCCAATGTTTCACTTTAAAAAATGCTCACGGTATTTAAAATGCTTTATTGTCTGTCATTTGTGCCGTGAAAAATAATGAAAATGATTGATAATGTCTGATAAATATTATGGTGAGTGTTACTTTCGTACCTGATGTTATTTTAAATGCATTATTTGCTGCAGAGTGATTAAAAAAAAAATAATTGAATAAAATGTTACTTATAGTTGTTGCTGTGGATTTGATAATGACAGTTTAAAACGTCAAAATTGAATAAATTGTATTAATAAGTGAACATCTAATTAACATGCTTTAAGTTGGTAATTTTAAAGTATGATTTTTAATTATATTTTTTATTTACAATTATAATTTCTAAGTATAATTTCAGTACTGTGAATGAGCCTAAACAAAAATTTCGTTTCTCGATTTTAAATATTCGCCGAGATCTATACAACCAGACCAGCACGATCAACTCACTACAGAATTTTATTGTGCTGGATTTATTCACAAAAGGATCATAAATCATAGAATTTAGACCCTAATCTCTGCAGGTAAAACCGAAAGTTTTACTATTTTCCAAGCGGTCGGTCCTCAATATATATCTCCCAGCTTCCGAATATTGAACATACATGTAATATATGTACAAACTATAGTATGTGTAATTTGATGTATTATTGTTGTTGTATATTTGTAATAACTTAATACAAATACAGCGTTTATTCATTGTATATATAGCGCTTATACATTCTATACAAATAAGTACGAGTAGCGTTTAACTATTCTATGTAATGGTTATTATTTCTATCATAGCCTTTGTTTTTTCCATATTCAGGAGCAAGATTTAATATGAAAGTTGAGCAAAGTGGATTGGTTATCGATGATATTTTACCATTCTTAGCTGCTTCTCCAGATGGGTTTACTGGCGATGACAAAATCATAGAAATTAAATGTTCAGCAAAAGCCTCCGAAGTACGCAGTAGAACAAAATGAAATTGACATTCTTAAAATGTACAATGGCGAGATTGCATTAAAAGAAAATCATAATTATATGTACCAAATACAAGGGCAACTCCATGTAACAAAAATAGAGTCATGCCATTTTTTGTTTGGACTCCACAGGATATGTTTGCCCAAAATATTAATCGCTATTATTTGTTTTGGCAAGAAAAAATGGAGGAGCAGCTAAAGAGATTTTATTTCGACGGAATTTTACCAGAATTAATTGATTCCAGAACTTACCTCCCCGCGTAGCTTATTAGTTTTTTTTTTATTATTATGTACTATTTGTAGAAAAAGAAATGATTATAAACTAATTTTTATTATTGTGTATTGACAAATTACTTAAATACGTATATATGCTTTATTTATGATTTCAAATCTATTTTTATTATTTTATGTAACTTTATTTATAAATTATATATGTATGTGTGCCAACGAGCTATAAGTAAATATAGAGTGACGCATCGCATGGTAAACGCGTACTTTACCCGTACACAGTTGAATGCTTAGTGCGGCGGCCATTACTATAACTGAGCGCTCAGCTCAGACGTTATACGTTGTTTTTCTCAACGCTTATTGCACTATTTATTAAAAATGCCCGCAAAGTGTGTTGTTCCTCAGTGTGGAAACAGACAAATTAGAAATAGTTGCAAGTCGTTTCACAGGTAAATTTTATATTCAAAAATTTTAACTCAAAGTTTTAATTAGCGACGGATTTACGATTTTACCGCCTGTAGTCTGATAATAGATTCTCGCCTAAATCCAACAACGAATATAATCAATTTATTTTTATGTAATTACTGATATTTATTATTACAATCAAATTTTCTTTATTGAAACAAAAATTTCTGTTGTATTTAAAATAAATACAAGAACAATTATTATACGTAATCAATTTTTTGTGTAAATAGTAGGACTGTTTCTACAGATATTCAAGGAACTAACATTCGACAATTTTTGACCAAAACAATCATATTTAAAGGTCAATAAAAACATTATTTTCTATTTCATATATGTAGTGATTATTTTCACAATTTTGTTTATTTTATTTAAAGAATATGTTTTTGTTATTGTATTTTATATGTTATATTTTTTATATACATTATTGTCATAATAAAATATATAATTTAATTTTCACTATTTTCGTTTTTATGTATCTATCTACCTACCTTGCTACTTTTTCAATATATTGTATTAATGCAGTTACATTTTTCATATTAATTGTTATTTATTATCGTAAAATATTATAACAAAATAAGGATTCACAGTAAAAATTCTTAAATTATATTAATTTATCAACTGTGAAACTAAATATGTATTAATTTATTTATTTATTTCGAAATATGATATATGTCAGAATAAAACTTTTCGCCACAAATTGCATTATTTATATTTATAATTCTAACATAAAAGGTACATTATTTCGTTAAAAATAATTGAGAAATATTACTGGTAGGCTGCAACCTGCCTGGCAGGTTAAAGTAGACATGGCGTCCAAGTGTGTACGGCCAGCAGCGCTCATCCGACACTCTATATTTACTTATAGCTCGTTGATGTGTGCATTTATTTATGATTTTAAATTTATTATTTGCGTAACTTTATTGACAAAAATGATATATGTATGATTGTAAGTATTTATTTTCAACCAAAAATGTTACATTTTAATAATAATTATAACACTGCACTTTCTTTCTGGCAATTATAAAATTTATTACTATTTTTACTTGCGTACAACAATTGAGTCAAGCACTAAATTGATTATATTGTTGTCCAATTTCGCACCACATATATAAGAAATGTATTTATTACTTTATTTATTGCATAATCATTTGTTTTATCTTGCATGTGATACTATTTCTTTGGCGAAAATTTTCTGTAATATTTGTTTTGTACTCATAACAAACCATATGGTACCACAAACAAGTTGAAATTCTTTATTAGATGACTTTAGCGATAATCTATTGAGGAATGGATGAGGGTTCCCGAAGGAAAAATAATCGGACATGCAGTCTGTAGTGAAATTATTTATTTCAAGCCGACGTTTCGACTAAAACGTTAATCTTCTTCATGCAAGAAATTGTATAATAATATAAGTTTTTAGTCGCAACCATCCATGAGGAAAAATTAAAATAATCACAGAGTTGATCGTCGTATTTTATAAAAACATAAATAAATAACATTTAAAAAGACGAAAGGTCAAATTGTTAAAAAATAAATAAATAAGAGGTAATATATAATTTGTAATCAAGGAATATAAAAAAATGTAGAATTAAGATGTCATTTTCATTATCTATATTAAGGCCCTTTAGACCCATGTTACGAAAAAATATCTCTATATCATTTATAAAGAGACTGAATAGCAAAGGGCTTAGGATTTCTCTTTGAAGCACACCTTCCTCAATATTTATGTTATTTCTATGTTTATAATCTTTTAGCCTTACTTTCATATTGGCGTTGATGTATAAAGTATTTCAAATTCTGATTACACTCAAATTGTGCAGTTCGTTCCATAGCAGGACATGAGGAACAAAGTCGGACGCTGTTTTATAATCTACAAAGATTGCATATACATACTTTTTTGGAAGTCTTAACTGTATTTGAACGATTAAACTTAATACAAATATATTATCAATACATGATAGACCTTTTCTAGGCATTCGGGATTTGCGGCTACTGTATTAGCTCAAGTCAACAATCGGTCATATAATACTTGGGTAAAAATTTGTGCAATACTTTTTACAAGTGCGACGCCCCTATAATTAGCTGGGTTATCTTTTCTACATTTCTTATAGATCATGATTAGTTCTATTTGAGACCAGCTCTTTGGAACTAATTCCGTGTTCTAAATTTTATAAAATAAAGATCACATGTGGACAATCTAATTATTTCGTAAATTCTTATAAAATTCATTAAATGTTGAGTCAAGTCCAGGCGCTTTTCCTAATTTACAATTGGAAAGAGATTGATATGTCATCAAGTGTTATTTCATTATCACACTCTTAGAAATTGCTAAATTCTATGACGCTAGTCAAGCTTTATTTACTAGTTTCTAATGTTATTCTGACTAAGTACAAAGAAGTAAAATTTAATTTACTTTTTGTAATATCAGTTTAACAAGATACCTAGTAATACCTGATAAAATATTTGTACAATGTCAATTTGTCTTTAAGAAAAGTTAAAATTTCAATTGACTAAAAATTTAAGCAAGTTTTACTAAAAGTATAGTATGCTACACTGGTTACCATAGTCATAAAAGGAATCAAGTTTGAACCAGTTCAAAATATACTATCAGCCCTAGTAAATTTTATTAGTATACCTACACAAATTTGAACTTGTGTGAACGAGACAGGCATAGTTTCATTTTTATTTGGTGATCAGTACAATGTGCTCGTGTGTCGTGTTTGAAAATTGATAAAATGGACCCACATTCTGCTGAATTAATTTCATACTCAGATTCTACCACCAACCCTCAGAATAATGGAATATTTATTCGACTTAAATTTAATTCTGAATTAAAATGGTGTTTGTTAAAAACACCGGGTACCATGTTAGACATTAGCGTTGCTGGTAAGTATATGAACCTTATTTAAATTTTATACTTTTCTGCGGACTAATAATAGTAATGGTTCTCAAATTAATTTTCAGTATATGAATTATTCAATAAAGGTCCATACTATTGGTTGATGGCATAGGAGCAGAAATACCAGAACCATTTTCAAATATTTACTTAACAAAACTAGGGACAGGAGCAATTATTGAAGATAGGTAGATATTTTATTATACTGTTTACGTTTAAATCTATATATATATATATATATATATATAAAAATATTTTTAGACTGGTCTTTCAATGACAGATGTCCTCGGCAAAAAAGACAAGTCAGCCCGTTCTGATCGCCCGTGGACCAAGTAAAGGAGCAGTAGATCAGTACTTAATTTGTATTGATAACAGGTTTATTGATTGTAATACATCGAATACAGTAAGTGCTTTCGACCAACAGTTTATGTCACATACTGTATTCGGAACACACTTTGATCCCAACCTAATACAATTTTATTCATTTTTACAAATTGAATTCTATAAAATACGAGTAGACCTGGATTCCGTGACTATTACACCGAAAATTAGAGAATTAAGGTATAATATAAATAATACGAGTACATAATTTTTTAATATATCGGTATTCCATTTTATACTATTTAAAAATGTTTGTGTGCTATTTGTGTAGAACTACAAAATTAAAAGTATATGATATGTGTTATTAACTTAGTAATTTATAATTGTATTTTATAAAAGTTTTTTTATATCTATATTATATATTATTTGCACAATGTATGTTTATTTTTAATAAAGTAAAAAAATGCCATTACATATATTTGTTTTATATTTATACCCTGTGACAAAAATCTCTAGTTAAATAAAATAGAATCATAGTCAAATTGACAGTTTTTATTAGTCAATATGGCAAAACTGCATAGATAAAATGACAAAATTAAATTTGTCAAAATGACTTTCTACAAAGTAAAAGTGACAATTTTCAAATAGTAAATATTGTCTTAAAACCCAGTTAATTATTGACAAGCTAATTGTAAATATATCTATTTTAAGCAAGACATAATGACTATGATTCAAGTAAAGAATTTTACAATGATTAAATAGTAAAAAAGTGTCTAGGATCATATAGTCATTTTTTTGTCATATTGGCTAGTAAAATATTGACTTTTTATATGTAAGTTAATATGTCTAGAATATCATAGTGGACCTGTAGGGACTAGGATAATAGATTTTCGTGCGTGTTATTTTCCCTATCTGTTTCTAAGAGTGCAAGCTGCGAATCTATATTATCATAAAATAATCTTCTCGTATTATAAATTGACATTTCCAGATAAATTATTATAAAATGTCTCCTATGTATCTTTGTCTATATCATTTTTTCTATCTACTTTACATTTAAATTTATTTATTGTATTGTTATAAACTTACACGTCTGCATGCTTACCAGAATTAGCTAAGCTCTCTATAGCGGCTCTTGGCTTCTTCGATTGACTAGCTGAAATTGTAGGTTCGAACAAGCAAAGATTTGTTATTATTAAATAGTGTTGGTTTATTATATTTACGAAGATCTACATTTAGTATGATGATTTAGATTTTTAAGCGAGGGAACAAAGAAAGTCCCCTGAAAGACATTTGAAATAAACAAGTCTAAGAAGGATGTAACGAATGCAGATTGGGCATGAATTAAGAACTTAAGAAGTGTAAAATGCTTAATTACGTCTGAAAGAATAGTGAAAAACAATTCTAAGAACGTTGAAAGTCAAATACAAAGTGTTCTCACTCTTGGAACAAAGAAAGGTTAAAATATAATGATATCATAAGCATGAGTGCAAATGAACTCTGATATTTAGGTTCATATGAATAACAAATAACTAATACTTGGAATTTACATTATATTCAGCATTTTAAACTACTCTTACAACAAATAAAATACATAGTATCTTAGTCATAACTAAAATTGATTACATATATTGATTATTGATTAATTAATATTGATTGATCTTAAATTAGGAAAGGATGGACTTTACTACAGTATTCCAGAAGGTTGTTTCATTGTTAACATTTTGTATGGATGTAAGAATACTTCGATTATAATCAGATTTTTTTTCTTTTTAAGTAAAGCTTTGTAATTTTTCATAGAATTTAAATAATAATTTTTATGTTCGGTATCAAAATTGGATGCTTTTCAAACTTTTAAGTGATTTTTTTTACTAATCTACAACTAGTTTTACAATTTAAATCATACCAGGGTTTGTGCCTGTAGTGGAGAGTAAATGGAATGAAATATTAAAAATGAAATTTGCATAAATAAATTAAAAATATGAATGAAAGTAAAGAAATTAAACCTAAATGTAATTCTACTTAACAGATGTTTTAATTTGTTTCATTGTTACAAACTGCTGAGTAAATAAAAAGTACGAATGAAAGTGAAGAAATTAAACTTAAAAGCAATTCTACTTAACAGTGATTTAATTTATTTCATTATCACAAACATTGTTTTAGCCCGTTTCACCTACCGCTTACCCTAGGTAAGGGACGTATAGGGATCGTGCTAAAAATCGCATATAGAGATTTTTAGTGAATAAGCACGTTTTGATGTCTCCAGAACCCGATTTTAAAAATTTTACAATGATGTCTGTAGGTATGTATGTGTGTGTGTATGTGTGGATCCTGTAGACACGATTACTCAAATACTGTTAATCAGAAAATTTTGAAATACGCATTCTATACTATTGTGAGAAAGTTCATTAGTTTTTAGTGTATGTCGGATAACCGGAAGTATCACTTATACAAGCTTTTAACAGTTTTTCTTGAAATTAGTACATTGAATATAATTTTTCAGCAACTCTTACTAATAAAAATTGAAAACAAAGGAACAATCTTCAATTCTACGATAATAACACTTAGTAAATAACTCTAAATAACTTTAAATATGAATGTATAATATAATTTATTTTCATATATCATCTTGCTTATGCGTCAAACAAAAACATAATTTTAATAACAATTTTGACATATTTAAACAAATGTCACTGTCAGGAAGCAATTATATTAAAATTAATAATGAAACCGTGTTAAGGAGATTATAAAATGTTTAATTCTAATGAAATTAAGGTTTGTAAAAATAATATATTTTCCATCATACATAAATATTAGATGTACAGGATGATCTGATTTAATTTTTTATCATGTACGGCGAAGAAATTACAAAGATTGCGTTTTAGAGTACATAGAAGTATGTTGATTTTTATAAGAATGTGTGTGTGACTATTTTAGTCTATTAAAATATGATCCAAAACTTCTCAAATTTGGTATTTAAAACTCACATATAATTTGAAACAACATGTTAGATTTTGACCATATATGATAAATCGGATGTAGTAGGTACTTAATTTGGAGCTCTAACAGATTTTTGAGGAAAAACAATAAAACATAATCCAAAATTTCGTATTACAGACTTTTCTGCTTATTGGACAACAAATATAAATAAATAAATAAATATATCATATTACCCATTTCTGGGTGCGCCAATCTGCTTTATCGCAGATATCGGTAATGATGATGACATATTTGTACCTTACCAGGCGTCACCTCACGGGCACTCATTGCTGGCGTGGAGAGTGCGCCACAGGGGTCACTTTTGTGCCATTTAAAATTCGAAATATTTGGCGTCGGTCGGGATCAGACACTCAGGCACAAGGCCACGGGACCCCATATTGGACAACAAATTAAATTTTATTTACAAATCAATGGAGGGTTATGATTTTGACGTCACACGTAATAAAGAGTGAGTAGATGTAATAGTTGAGATGAAAGATCAAAATATAAACAAACCAACGCCATTTTTAAAGTTGCGTCTTTTGTCGCTGCGTTTTGACATTTGAATTCTACATAATTCAATGTCTTCGTATGGCTGCGAAAACTTAAAGAATATCACATTTGTCATGTAGGTACACTTTATATTTACAGCAGGAGTCACTGTTGCAAAGATTGTACACTCATTTCATTCGTAGTTCAAGGAAATAGCAATAGCACGAAAATATGTCCCTGTATAACCCTAGATTTACAAGGATAAATCATACGTCGTTTGTTAGCACACAAGGAAATTTAATTGTGTAACTTTGCACTATTACTATTTTTTTTTAAATTACAAATTCCACATCACACCTTAATATTCAACAAAATCCACTATATAAATATAAATATATCATCACTGCATATTACCCATTACTGAGTGTGCCAATCCTGTTTGTACACGGATATCGGTAATGATGACATATTTGTACTGTGTGGGCGCTTACCAGGCGTCACCTCACGGACACTCATTGGAAAGTGCACCACAGGGGTCATTTCTGTGCCATTTAAAATTGGAAATATTTGGCGTCGGTCGGGATCGAACCCGGGTCGCCGGATTCGCGATCAGACACTCAGGCACACAGCCATGAGACTCCACTATATTTCACACTTGGAATTGAAGTTGCAAGATATTTACACGAATAAAAATTGCAAAATTTACATTTGCAACTATGTAATCTACCAATCTATCCGTTTCTTACGGATAAATAATGCACTATAAGTAGTAAAAGGGCCTCCTAATGGGACCACTTTTTCTTAATTTAAATAACTTCATATATAATGGAGGTGTCACATGGACACACGTGTCTGCTTCCTGTCATACACTGTCTGCAACTTGTAGAGTTAAGACAGTTTTAGTTGAATTTCTTCATAGCATTTCTTTAATAAATCATTTGTTTAACAAAGATATTTTCTTGTTCAATTTTATGAAAATTTCTTCTTTAATATATCTGAGAAGTTGCACGAAATTGCTTGAAGCTGAAGATAATGTGTAACAGGTAGAAGATATGGACATACGGGCGATGTAATGCTCTAATTATAAATAAATATAGCTACCAAGATTCTAATGTTGGAAACGTTATGTTAGATACATTGAATGTAAACATTTTACTTTTATGTTTCAGACAATTATCAAAATGGGCATACCGTTACGCATTTGCTCTTCATGTGTGAAAACTCTTCAATCGTTCAGTAAATTTAAAGAAGCGAGTGTAAAAAACAGTCTGCTTCTAGAAGCAAAAATCAAGGATGCGCAATACGACAAGGACGCGGAGGTTCAGGTGCACAGTATTCCGGACACCCAACTACATTCACGCAGAATTCATGTGAAGGAGAAGGATGCGACACCAGAAGACAGTGAACAAAATGTGGAAGATATTTCTACTCCAAAAAAACAGTTGCATAAAACTCCCCACGACTGTAAATCTTTTAACATATTACAAAATATATATCATATTGATAAAGTTATTGATGACAGAAGTAGAATATTCGAAGGTGCGCAATATAGTAAGGACGCATTTATATATGCTACGGACACTCAACAACATTCAGACAGAGCTCTTGTGAAGGAAGAGGTTACAACACCAGAGGAAAGTGAACAAAATATAGAAGACTCAATTTCCGAAGAACCGGTGCAAATAACTCCCCACAAATATGATAATATTTTGCAAAGTATACCAAATGAAGAATGGTTATTTGATAACTTGAATTGTAATGTTATTAAAAGAGATAATGTTAATGATAACACATTTCACGGTAATTCATTCACTGAAAATACTGGTTTGAATATTGACTCAAATACACGTATGAAGATTGCTAATGAAAACAAAGGTTTTCAATGTGACGTATGTAATAAATGGTTTAGATATAACAGTGAATTGAAAAGACATATGAATATGCATAGTGGAATTAAAGAATATAAGTGTACAATATGTAACAGATTATTTACTCATAATAATTCTCTAAAAACACACATGAAAATTCATGATGGAAATAAATGTCTGATATGTGATAAAATGTTTTTACTAAGTAGTCAGCTAAAAAGGCATGTTAAAAGTCATAGTGGAGTAAAATATTTCCAATGTACAATATGTAGTAAGATATTTACCCAACATAGTCAATTAAAATGTCATATGGAAACACATACTAGAGTAAAAAAGTTTCATTGTGCTATCTGTGATGCAGTATTTTCGTACAAAGCAAATCACGCAAAACATATGATGACTCATACTACAATATAAATATCTGTATTCTGCTTGTTATTTTTAACGCTGTCTGGCGTATCGAAAAAAGTACCGCAGTTTTGTCCCGACAGTTACAACCTCTCATTATGGTGACGAGAGAAAGGGCCGGGATGAGGTTTTGTACATAATGTCGTAGTCTGATTATAAAACTTAAATAAATACGGATGAAACCAGATTGTGAAACCATCATGAAGTTTTACAATTTTGACTTATTTAGAATGTAACCTAACGCACAAAAATCATGCTGACGAAACCCGGGCCGAGTTTTATGCATTAGGTTAGGTTAGGTTAGGTTAGTTTATTGTACTTACATTTAATGAAATAGAATAAATTTGTTCTTACAAATGGGACACCGTAACAGAAATCGGAACTAGACTGCGGCTGCTTTGTCGGAACGCCAAGTACATCTTACTTTTCATACATAATGGGATATGCGACTAAAATTATATTTAAATTCATCTAATTCTAGAGCTAAAAATAATATTTTTTTAAATTTGTCAAATATTAATAGATTTCAAGAAAAACGGCATTAAAATATTCGTAATGTCATCATGATGTCGGAATACGGTGACGTCACAGATATTTAATTGTTGTGTTTCTTGAATTCTATTAGCACATAATAATTTCTTTTCTAAATTCGATCAAGGTCACGTACCCCATTGCGCTAATATATTAAAAATATGTGTTTCTGTATTTTATAATGTAGGTGATATGGACTATATGTGTGCAATAAAATTAATTTTAAATGGTAATCCAAAAACTTTTGTTTTAATTATATAATCGGACCTATTCTGTAACTCCGTGGTTAATTTTTAGCAACTGGTTTAAATTTTTTAAAATAAATAAGAATATAAAGAAAAAAAGACTTTCAAATTAATTACAAGTAAAATTGCAGAATATAATGCCATCGGTGAACAAAAATTTGGTAGATTTAATAACTCATCGCTTAGTTACTGGTGGAAGAACCAAAGGAAAACCCTCCAAATATTATATTTCTTTATGAAACATAAATAAATGGTTTATTATTTAAATGTTTTGGTTATCGTACGGAGACTTTTTTGTCATGAAATTATGAATACTTTCAATGTTTACCCCTTAACCCGCGATCGGTACCGGTGTTAGATTTTTTCTAACATTTTTATATTTATCCATATTTTTTTAAAACAGTTAGCCCTACATCTCAGGCCGTCCTGCTATGCCTCCCTAAGAACCTCCCTCAGTTATCCCCAGTACCAGTTTATTTGAAAATTTCAGCGTACGTGATCAGTTCATATTTTTTCCAAGTCGTGTCAACATGTTAGACAAAATCTAACGCGGTACCTATCGTAGAATTGTAAGTTAGTTACTATTTTTACATTGAAAACTTTAGTTTTTTGACAACATTGTTTAGTAATAGTATGGTGATGTCGTACGAACAGGAATATAAACATTTGCAAGCTCTTTAGAAGGAAGCTTTCCTTTTTGCATTTGCTTTTTTTTGTTAACATTATGTATATTTTAGTTGACATTTTCGCATAATATAAAAACGTTAAAAATATGAAATACTGTTTTATTTATATTTAAAATCAATCTAATTAATACCTGCCATTGTCAGCATTAATAATTTTTACATAATAAGGTGAATAAATATAAAAATCGCTATGTTAGAAAAAATCTAACGCGTTACCGATCGCGTAATTATAGGAGGCGGTACCGATCGCGGGTTAACATAAATAAATTAAGTAAATTATTTGTTTATTTTATATTTATAATAACGTAATATTCTCCTTTTCATTTTGGATTAAAAGGAAATTAAATATATTGGGTTTTAGACTGCTATTTTTCCTAAAATACATTAAAACTACTGTCGTACAGAGACTTTTTTGAATGACTGTATCTCGCTTATACAAACAGTTAATTTAATCATACTTGATGTTTTCGACGCATAATTCAATTCTCTACTTTTATTTGAAACATTTATTTCTAAAATCAAAATAACACCATTTTTTTCAAGAAAAACGGATAACAGCTTCAAGTAAAGTATTACTTCCGGTTATACTATTTTAACCAAAATTTGTTATGTTGTTCCCATTGATATAAAAGTATTATATACCAAATTTTAAAAGTTTTCGATTATATTATAATATAGTTTTTCATTAAAATCTATTATAGTCTTCAAGTAAAATACCACTTCCGAAAGTTATGTAATGACCAAAAAGGGAGGTGCATAACTAGATGTTATAGCAGTCCTATATACAAAATTTTAACTTTCTACGGCTTCCCTTTTTCCAGTTATGCGAGATACGTACATACGTACGTAGAGACGTCACGTCGAAATTAGTCAAAATGGATTCAGGGATGGTCAAAATGGATTCAGGGATGGTCAAAATGGATATTTCCGTTGAAATCTAGAAACCGAAATTTTTCGCAATTACAATACTTTCTTTACTTCGTACAATGAAGTAAAAAGGAAAGTTCCTTGAATTGGCTAGGAAAAAATGTAATTTTCTTCTATGCTTAAAAGGGCTAACGAAGAGAGACGTTGTTGGCCAATAGTATTTCGCAGATAATTTTTAATTTGAAAAACAAACGTTCTGCAGTGATTATTGTTACAGGTTTTGTTAAATACAAACTAAATAGAGAATATACTTCAGAAAAACTAGCATACTTACAGGCCTATTCTGTAAAACATTCGCTTAACGAATTGTTATCATAACGATAATCGTTGTTATGAAAATCGTTATTTGTATTTTACGAAAATCGTTAATTTTGTATTCTGTAAGATCGATCGTTAAAACATTATCGTTGAATTTCATTGATAACGAAATCGTTATAATTTTTTTGCGATTGGTACTATTGTTTACTCAATTCACTATTAAAACTGACATTTAAATTTCATTTTGAAAATTGTTGGTGAAGATTTATATTATTATTTCATTTTTTTAATGGCTATTTATTATTATTCTCTATTATATTAGATATGGATACGTAAACGAGGGCCTCAAAAACTACAAAAGAACAATATGTTATTATGTAGACTTCCTTGCAAGTAATGTCGCTCTGAGAACAAATAAATATTATCCAGAGAATCCAAATCAGATTGAAGAAGCATATGCTGAATTGGCTAGGGGATTAAATGCACTCAGTAAAATAAAGCATATGTAAAAGTATGATTAATATAGAGCACTTTTAGGAGATTTGGTATAGCAGTTATCATTGTATTTGCTTCTAGAAATGGCAACAGTTCAGTAAAATCTCTTGCGGCGACTCGTGATAATCTAAATAATTTTCTAAATTTTCCTGTGGGATAGTAAAAGAATCACTTTTATCTCTTAAAGCCCTATGAACTTTTCGAAGATTTTTCCTGTTAAATATATTTCGTAAAATTGGAATATAATCTGACATATTTTTAAAATATATAATTACCTTTCATTATTTTCTTCGAAAAAGTGAAGAAAGTAATAATAATTCGGGATCACCATTCATTATAATGGCAATTAATATTTCAAGAATGTTGAAATGTGATTGAAATGCAACAAATCGTTAACATAACGATCAGTTTTTTCTTGTCGTTAAAAAATAACGATTTTACGAAAATCGTTATCATCTAGTCGTTATGAACAATTGAATTTTTGCTTACAGAATACCACTTTAACGATTATCGTTATTTTAACGATATAACGAGTCGATATGTCATAACAATCGCTTACAGAATAGCCCTGTTAATCATGTCTAGTTTAGGCAACTCACGAATTGTCTATAGTTTTTCAATTTCGCTCTTTAAAGATTTAACACATAGCAGCAATAGGGCTGTTGCAAGAATTTTTATATGACTTCTAAGTATTAAATTTTAAAAGATATTGTTCTTTAAAGAGCCTCAAATTTGAAAATATCATGAAATATCCTTTAGATATTTTACAATTAATTTTTGAAATTTGGATAAAATTTTGAATGTCACGTGATCTGAAACAGAATGTGACGTCAGAGTACATATCTTCAGTAGTTCTAAGGTGTCAAGTGTATTGCGAAAAATATCATCCAAGAGCTGATAATTTGTCAGAAAAATCGTATCTTCATGTTTGTGAAGATCATTTCAACGTTCATCCACCTTCACGATAACAGTATATTTTTGTTGCTTCACTTTTGTTCAGGGCAATCTTTACATCTGACTATACAGAGATTTTTTTCTCGACATAGATGTACATATCCTATAGCAGATTCAATGTAAGAATTAGGACCAGAACTTTAAAGTAAAATATATTATCAATTTATATAGTAAATTCAGTTTTTATATTTTATTTTACCTCAATTCTTTAACACCCCTTATTTCGGTAGTAAAACAATCGTTCTGATATAAATTCAGCCATCATCCAGCTATCGACCTTCGGTAATTTGTCCCATTTAGCTTGAGCGTAATTTGAAATAGCCATTAAATATTACTTTATTATTCAATTACAGTGAGTAATGTCGAATGTCAAATTAAAAGATTTTTTTATTAACATGTGACAAATTTTAGCCTAAGCACGTTTATTTATATAAATAATATGAATAAACGTAGGTGATGGAAAAACTATTTTCCTATTGGCTATTAATGATGTAATGTATGTACTTCTACGTCACAGGAGTGGGGGGTAGTTTTTCAGGACGCCAATCTTTTTATATAATTATTTCCACAAATAACAACAAATTATTAAAATAAAAATTATTACTTAGAAAATCATTGCATAAACTTTCATTTAAAATAGTTTTTGAAAAATGTGAAACAGTCTCATTGCATTGGCAGAGATATAGCTAGATCATTTGAATACATTTCTTGGATCTTTTTTGCGTTTTTTATAATTCTTAGGCAATTTAAGAACCTTATTCACGTATAAAGTAATGTGATGTACATCTCAGAACATGTATTTTTATTACACAAATTTGAGGACGTTCCGATGCAATCTTGCATCATCAGCTTTGTTTTTGTTTTTTTTATGCCGAAGGTGTTGAATTGTATTTTTTTTGTAGTATTCATTTCCGAAAGAAGATCTGAAGTTGATGAAGAAGTCTTGTTGGATGTAAACCATAGTAGTCAAAGCACGTGGGTTGATGGGGTTCTGGATCACCGTAACATTTTCCAGTTTACGGAGTTTGGTTAACTTCTCCAACTTAGGATTTTTTCGATTCTTCCTCATCAACTCCACGTGTTTTGACTACAAGGCTTCTTCATGAACTACAGATCTTCTTTCGGATATGAACACTATAAAAATTTACAATAATTCAACACCACCAGCACAAAAAAAAAGCTAAAGTTGATTATACAAGACTGCATCGAAACGTCGTAAAATTTGTGTAATAAAGATACCTAAAAATATTTTTAAACATTTTATTACTTTGATCGTTAATCCTACGCCACTTTATCAACATAATCAATCTTTAAGATCACCATAACATTTTACAACTCAGAAAATGACGTTTTTACGATACATAATCTACATTACAATTTCAATGGTACGGTATTACTTATTATTTTATTTTCGATTTGAAACAAAATAGTTTCGCAAACTACGTCTAACATAACGTGAGAACTTCCAACTGTATTCCACGTTACGTTATACGTAAGTAAGGTTCACAAACTGCCGAATGGTGTTTTCATCCTTAAATTGTTAGGATTGCGTTATTGCTGTAAATTAAAACTATATTGCTGTTGAATTGAATTAATGGTATAAAATTTAAATATTTCGTAGTATTATAATAATATTAGTTATTTATCAGATTCAAATAATTAAATTTAATTATAAATTTAACATAGATTCAGCAAATGGGCCCTTTTGTGACGTGGGCCCCAATGTAACAATTGTATGCAGAAGTTCTGCAAAAGACCGTGCAGAAAAAAAAAAACCTGTAAATAATTTTTCGTATTCATGCATTGAAATGTGTTGTTTCGCGTCGCCTAAGCAACGCCCGAAATTTAAATGTCCCAGGTCTCCACTAGATAAGCCACCGGGAAATTTTGGAAAAAACAGTCTGTTATTTCTAAAGCATTTCTTATGAAACTATATTTATAATAAAAAAGTATAGTTTCTAAAACACTCTTCGGCTTAGTAAAATTAAGAGAAAATGGTGGAATATTAAATGAAATTTAATTTTAATATAAATTTAGTGCATTTGGTTCACAATGTTGGTCACAACTTGTACCTGTGATGACAGCAATCGGCTTCGGGCCGCAGTGCAGAAGTGGAAAATATAACCAACAAACGTAACATAAATGTGTAACATAAGTAGATAAGAAATTAAACAAGTTTATTAAATTTTAATTTGTTATAACAATAATAATAATAATAGTTTATTAGCCCAACAAAATAGTCCATTACATATAAAAATATAAATAAAAATATAGAAAAAAAAAATAGTACGTGAAACATACATGGCATTAATTGAACATACTAATAAGAATTTAATTAAATATGTCGTCATAATATTTTTCAGCATAACGACACATAATGCTGACAGGTGAACGGTGAATTGTATGCGAGATAGCAGGTCTGGAGCATCAACCTTGTTATGCAGCAATAATTTGAAGAACCTAGCACTAGATTCTTCTCTCCTAGAAACTAAAGAAGGCATATCATGCAATTCTAGAAGAGTGTCCTGATCATTTCCTCTGCGAGGATAAACGCCGTCTGATTTAAAAAACAAGAATTTTAGGAATCTTCTGTGTATTCTGTCCAACGCTAAATATTGGTATACGTAAATTGGATACCAAACCAAACCGCAGTATTCAATTTTACTTAATACAAAAGAGAAATATAGAGTTTTTATTAATGAAACATCATGAAACATTTTTGATATTCGTATAAGAAATCCAAGAGTTTTACTTGCAGCGTTACAAATATAATTAATGTAGTCTGTGAAAACAAAGTTGTTGGTAAAAATTATTCCTAAGTCTGACAGAAACTTTGCGATTAAGAGCGGTGTTGTTGATAGTATAAAGGTATTCGATACTAGATAAACCTCGAGCGTATGTGACAACACAACATTTATCAATATTAACTTGTAGCTTATTATTATTATTATTATTATTATTATTATTATTATTATTATTATTATTATTATTATTATTATTACACCATAAAATTAACTTATCAATGTTGGATTGCAAAAACAAAGAATCAATTGTCGATCTAATTTCGCAGAAAAGGTTAATATCATCCGCATATACGAGAGCTTGACAAGAAAAGGATTGAAGCAGTTCATCAATAAATAAAATGAATAGCAATGGTCCAAGATTCGATCCTTGGAGAACGCCTGAAGAAGCTTTATATTCATTCGATGAAAAACCATTATTAAACACATAGCAAGTACGATTACATAGGTATGAATTGAGAAGTTGTGTTAACTCAGGGGCTGCCCCAAAAGCGCTTATCTTAGAAAGTAGTAAATGATGATCTAAAGAATCGAAAGCTCGTGAGAAATCTGTATAGATTACATCAATCAGATCACGAGAATCTAATTTTTCAGAAACGAACTGTGAAAAAGTTGCTAAGTTAGTCATTGTTGAACGCCTTTTCATGAAACCTTGTTGAGTTATGGAGATAAGTGACTGTGTATTTTTGTAGATTGTTTTATAGAACAATGATTCAAAGACTTTTGCAAAAATTTTTATTATGGAAATAGGACGATAGTTGTGAATATGAGAACTATCATTTTTCTTAAATATGGGTGTAACAGGTGTTCTTTTCCATAGTTCTGAAAATGTTTTAGTTTTGATTGCTAAATTTATTATAATAAACAGTGGTTTAGCAAAAGCGAATCTACAGTCCTTGATAATGAAGCTAGGTATAAGATGAATAAAACTCGATTTCTGGACTGACATTATCTTTATTGAAAACACAAAATTGTTTCACAACGTTTCGGATGCTAAAATCTGCTTCCGTCATCAGGTGAACTGATACTAATTTACATCTGTGTAATAGGAAGAATTTATACTATGCGGGGGTCATGCGTGAATGGCTCTTCGAGCGTATCGTTTCGTTGGTTGGTTGGTGGTGTTGTAACTGGTTCCTGATAGGTCGGCTGCTTTTCTGTCGTAATCTTCAGTGAGTCTTCTTTGATTATAAGCTGTTTCCAAACTGGTTTGATTTCTACGCTGGGATGACTGAAAATCTTTTCTTGGTTTTTCATCAAGAAAATCATCCGAAGGAATCAAGAAAAACCTACAGACAAAGAAGCAAAGGCAGACACAGAAGTACAAATGTACATTCCATACATAAAAGGCGTCTCAGAAGAGATTAGAAGAATTTCAGACAAATTCAATATTCAAACCAGGTTCCAGACAACTACTACATTACGGAACATACTTGCAAGTACAAAACCAACATCAAAAACTGAGACCGGTGTGTACCAAGTTAACTGCGAGTGTGGCCAAGCCTATGTGGGAGAAACCAAGAGACCACTAGAACAACGTATTAAAGAACACCGACGGCACACTGAGAGGGGAGAGACGTCCAAGTCAGGAATAGCTGAACACGCCTGGGAGAAACACCATAGAATACAGTGGAATCAAGCCAAAGTAATACATAAAGAAAGTCATACATTTAAAAGGAAATTCAAAGAAGCAGCCATCATTTTGAAAAACCAAGAAAAGATTTTCAGTCATCCCAGCGTAGAAATCAAACCAGTTTGGAAACAGCTTATAATCAAAGAAGACTCACTGAAGATTACGACAGAAAAGCAGCCGACCTATCAGGAACCAGTTACAACACCACCAACCAACCAACGAAACGATACGCTCGAAGAGCCATTCACGCATGACCCCCGCATAGTATAAATTCTTCCTATTACACAGATGTAAATTAGTATCAGTTCACCTGATGACGGAAGCAGATTTTAGCATCCGAAACGTTGTGAAACAATTTTGTGTTTTCAATAAAGATAATGTCAGTCCAGAAATCGAGTTTTATTCAGAGTAATACATTATCTTGCGAGTTAAAGTTTAAAGACTAGGTATAACATCATCACCAGCTGTCATTTTGTTGCAGAAAGAAGCCATTATAACTGTCAGATAATCTTCTTGGAAAGGTTCAGTTGAAAAAGATAAATTTGGTGAGTGAACATAACAATGTCATTACTACTTACATTTGGAGGAATATAAATTGCACAGATGAGAAATGTGTAATTTTCAAAATAGCACTTACAAACCAGAATATCAATTAATGGTACAATGTCCTTGATATCAGATGTATCAAGAATTTTAAAGTTTATAAAATTTGCTATTGCAATGAGCACACGACCATCCTTAGTACGACTGGTATCTGCGAAATTTCTATTGCAGCGTACAACATTATAGTGAGATGGAAACAATTCTGAGTTAAGTATGGAATCAGTAAGCCAACTTTCGGATATAATTATAATATCATAACATTCTGAACAACAATTAACATAAAATTTATTAGTTTTTGTATTGAGACCCCTAGTATTTTGATATTAACCCTAAAAGACGTTGAACTATCGTTGGGCAATATTAGTTTTCCGAATTTAATTTATTGATTTTTGGAACACTGTTTATACATTTTATCGTAATATTATTTTCGCCACTAGCTTTTCGTTCATTAAACTCTTTGTAAAGTTGTAAAGTCAGGTATTGTGGTGACTGTCAAGACAACTATCGGAGTAGCTGGCAAGCGACTAACATGTTTTGTTATTACATTTAATTTAAAGCTAAAAGTTAGCCATGTATTGTTTATTTTGAAAAATCACAGGCATCTGAAAAAAAGGAATGCAACAAAAAAAAAAAAAAGCTTCATAGCAACATAAATAAAAAAAATAATAATAAGTCAGTAATGAGCCAAGTAATGGTTCAGAAGTAATTTAGCTCCTCTTTCTTTCATTCCTTTTTTGGCCTCAATTTATCTTAATACAAAATAATATAATTTTCATAAAATCGTTTCTTTCTTTACTTAGTAGTGGGGCAAAATTATATTTTCAGGAAAGTGTAAAGTGTTGTGCATTTGTGTTGTGCTCCGAGACCGCTGTTGTACTAAACAGCGGACACCCCTTAATCTACGAATTGGACCAACCGTGCTGTCGCCACTTGGCGGTTTTAATCCGGCGAATTACGCCCCTGCTTCTACACTGCCCTCCTCTCGAGTTCCTCCTGCAGGAGCTTCTGCCCGTATCCAGCCCTGCGCCCTTGGTGGCGTCACTTTGCCAGCCTCACAACCACGTGTGAGGCCTCCTCCTTCTGAACCTCCTACCTTACTGAATCTGGCCGTCACCGCTTCCAGACCAGTTACCGTCTGCAGAATTCATCCAGTCTTCCAAGTCCCGTCAAGATCCTGCCTCCTAGTCACATCCCGTTTTTTCTAGTCAAGGTCAGTGCTTCTTTAGTTTTTTGACAATCACCACAATCTCAGCTTGCGAGTTTTTGTTGTTTACTATTTAAAGTCTATTGGTCCTTCGAGCATTTTACATAATTATACATAATTTTTGGTCCTTCGAGCCGGATCTTCCACGGTAAAAATTTGATACTATGGAAATCCAATTAAAGTCATTGAAAGCCCTAGCAAAGGGCTATGAATCTCGTATAGTAAAATTGCACGAACTCGCGAAAAAATGCACTCCAACTGACACGCGTAATAATGAACGCTTCTTGGACGAATCCCAAGAAGTCGATTTGTTGAGAGATGAATTTAAAAACGCCTGTATCCGTATAAATGACCTTGAGCTGGCTAATGACACTGGTTTTGAACCTAGCTTCGAAACTCTAATGACTATTGAAATGTATTTTTCGAAAATCAAACGAACGCGTAGCGAGCTAGCTTTGTCGTCTCCCAAGGCACAACAGTCAAAGTCAGGTACGGAAATTAATAAAATTAAAAAACTTCCCCCTATTGAACTGCCATCATTTAATGGAAAAGTAGAAATGTGGCCATTATTTTACCAGTCGTTTAAATCAAACGTTCACGAGAACGTGGCGCTCACAAACGAGCAACGGATTAGTTATCTTATAGGTAAACTCACTGGTAATGCTTTGGAAGTAACGGGAGGGATATTGCCCACACCCGAAAATTACAATATTATTTGGGATGGCTTGGTAAAGCAATACCAGGATAATCGAACAATGGCTAAGCAATACTTAGATAACATTCTAAATATAAAGTCTAGTTCAAGAAACCCAAATGATTTAATAACATTTGTTAATAAATTCTCAGCTTCAGTCGAAGCTCTTAAACAACTCAAAATTCCAGACGTTCTGGATTTTGTTTTATTAAACTGCGCGTCTAAAAAGGTCGATTCAGAGATCGTACAACTATTTGATACGATATTCCGTAAAACGGAATTTCCCTCTTGCCAAACCTTTTTAGAATTTGTCCGGGATCAAGCAAAAATCCTGGAGCGGTCTTCATCTGTAAAAGGCCCACCAAAAATGGCGAAGCATCAGCGCACATTTTTGGCGGCAGATGAAACCCCAATCAAA